>PVIU01003587.1:0-142353 GCA_004026605.1 Ondatra zibethicus | reverse complement strand
GAAAAAAAAAAAAAAAAAAAAAAAAAAAAAAAAAAAAAAAAAAAAAAAAAAAAAAAAAAAAGAAAGGCAGCGATTCTAGCTCTCGCTAAGGGAGGGTTGAGCCGTAAAGCTTCCTTACGTTCCAATAGTTGGCGTATTTCTTTCTTCCCTTTTCTAACTGCATCAGATCTCAGGCCTGTAGGTATTTGGGCCCATATTGTGAGGCCCTTTAGAGTTTTCTAGGCAAGGGCTAAACATTAGCAGTTTTTGAGATGTGTAATAACTTAGGTATATTACGTGGTGGCGGCACACGCCTTTAATCTCAGCATTCGGGAGGCAGAGGCAGGCAGATCTGTGGGTTTAAGGCCAGCCTGATATACAGAGCAAGTTTCAGGACAGTCAGGACTGTGGCACAGAGAAATCATGTCTAGGAAAAGAAAGAAAGAAAAAAAGCAGGGAAGAAACAAAGGAAGGAAGGAAAGAAGGAAGAAGGAAACTGATCTGAGGAATTATTAAGATGAAGCGTGTGGAAATGGTTGAAGCTAACCGAGGCTGTTTCGGGCGTGGAAAACCAGAGAGATGTTTAGTTTTGCATCAGTTGGACTTTAAGATATTGTTTTAAAAACTATTTCGTTAAGTTTAAGTAACTTCTATTGAGTTTCTGTTACCCTACCCCTAGCTCTGTACAGTAGAAAAATAAGACAGGGTGAGTGCCCTTGGGAAGCTCCTACTTTTCTGCTTAGGAGAGAACTTTTGTACGGGAGATCTCTATTCCAACAGAACCTGGAAGAACTGAGGTACTGAGGACAGGGTGAGAGCAGGGTGTAAAGACAGGGACTAAGAATAAAGGGATGGGGACACCTTAAAGGAGGAGGAGCTAGAAGAAGTGGGGTCAGGAGGGCTGCAAAAGTCCAGGGTTAAAAAGCAAAGACAGAGAAAGGGACGTGGCACACGGCCACGAGTGACCTTAAGTGCTGTAGGAAGGCTGGGAGGAGTTGGTTTGGTGTGTAACAGACGGTTCATGATTCTAGAAGGAATTGTAAAGGGCTAGTGAAGAAATCAATGCAGACCATTATCATAATCTGGGCCTTGGAGAGATAAATGGAGAAAACATGGCAGGAGGCACAGCAAGGCCTAAAGAGCGCTCTGGGGAGTTAGCTCTAAAGATTGGTGTCGCTGAGAAAGTAGGACAACCGAGGGCTCCTGAAAGACTGGAAGAAACAAGGATGCAAGGAGATAGTCTGTTCTCTCTTTCCCTCCCTCCCCCATCCCACTTTTTCTCTGAATGAAGGTCAAAGAGATCAGCTTACCAGGAGGTATTCTGACGTGGAACCAAAGAGAGAAAGGAGGATAATGCACAGCACAGAAGAATTCAGAGGGAAAGAGAAAGGAAGTGAAAAACCTTCCTCAGAACAGTAGCAAGCTAGAAGCAGAGTCTTGTGATTGGGGATTTTGGGCACCTAGAGGAAGAGAAAGTTTTGAACGGCCAGTAAAGGGATGGAATATAGAGAGGTAAAAGGAGGCTTTCATAGGGTAGCGAAGAGACAAACAGACAGGAATCCAGAGATGAATTCAGAAATGAAAGCCATCCCAGGTTCTGGGAGTACCCAATTTCACACTTTCCCCCTCCCCCCAACCACACTCTTTTACCAAGAACTTAATTCCAGAGCAGTTCGGCATCTTACTCATGAATTTGTTGGTGTTCTAATCCCTACCCGCTTCTTTCTTGGAAATAGGTAGCCTATGAAGTTAATTTAGGGAGCTGATTAAATCCAAAGTCTGGCCCACTCAAGAGGTCAGTGCCTATGTATGTTAAACAAGCATCCATGGCAGTGAGGGAGTCAGGGGGTCATGGACAATGGTTCAGAAATATCCTGTATATTAGTGTATATTAGAGTGCGTGTTGTCAAATGTTTAAACCATCACACTTTCGCATATGGAAATTGTGTGTGTGGTTTATATGTAATAATTGCCAGTTCACTCATCATCAAAAAGAAGGGCATTGTTGCGATGCCCATTTCGCAATGGAAGTCTAGGTTTCACTGTGGAAATCAAAGGTTCAGAAGCCATCAGTCATTTCTGGTGATGGAATGAGAGTGTTTAAAGTGTCTTAAACAATGTTGAATGTGTGCCCAGATCTTAAGACTTAGTCCCTTACGTTTCTGTAAGTCATCTTACAGCTCTGAGTGTCTCAGGAATCACTTCTCAGAAACTTTCGGAAAGGCTGAGTCCCCTCACAGGAAGCACTGGCCTGATATTCTCATCTGTATTTAGCCAGGATCAAATACAAACTTCTAAATTGAATTTCAGAAGTGACCATTGGGCCAATTGAAACGACTGAAGACCATCTCTATGTCATTTCCACGTGCAGTCCAAGTAGCCGCAGAATAGGTAACTGTGGCAGTAGTACGCATGACATTATTATTACTCCCGACTACACTAGTCTCTAGATTTTTATTACTTTTGATCTTTCACTTGAGAGCTTCACACCATGTATTTTGATTATATTCATTCCCTTCTTGCAACTCCTCCCAGATCCACACCCACTTTCTCTACCTATCCAACTCTGAGTCCTCTCTTTTGCTTTTAAAACCCATCCAATCCAATTTTTGCAGCTCTCGGGTGCATGGCCTTTCACTGGAGTGTGGCTGACCTCCCAGAGGCCACAGCCTTAGAGAAAATTTGTTCTTCCTCTCCAAGCAGCTGTCGATTGACGGTAGCCCCTGAGCTCAGAGTGGGCCTTTGTGCCCCCCCCCACCATGGGGATTGTGTCTGGCTTAAGCTTACATAGATCTTGTACACGCTGTCACAACCACCACGAATTCATACGTGCAACTGCCCTGTCATAACTGCCCTGTGGTGTTCATATTTTTACTTGCTTGCTTTTCAAACATTAATTGCTGAAACTAAAGAGAATGCGATTCCAGAAAAAAAAAGAGGTGGAAGTTTTGTGTTTTCAAAGCGCATTGTAATCATTGGTTATTCTTCATCCTGCTGGGACAGCAGATGGGCATGTCGTCAGTGATGTCCATGGGCTGCGGCATGAGGTGGGGATCAGAGATTGCCCTGGCCTCCTGCCCAGGACATGGAAAGGAATGACTCAGTGTTTCTGGCTGAGTTCCAGGGAAGCCCCAGGAGAGCCCTTTGCACTGAGCTGGTGCTGAGACCTTTAGCATTTATCTGAACTGGCAGACCTTCTCCTGAGAGTAGACTCAAGGCAGATGATACCCATGTCTATTGGTGTGTGTGTGTGTGTGTGTGTGTGTGTGTGTGTGTGTGTGTGTGTGTGAGAGAGAGAGAGAGAGAGAGAGAGAGAGAGAGAGAGAGAGAGAGACAGAGACAGAGAGAGAGAGATATGCTGCTGCCAGTCCTAATTCATAATTCCACAGAGGACAGTGTATCTCCTACCATCCTGTGTTTCTTATGTTTCAGCTTGGGAAGGGGTAGTTTGTATTTCAGATGTATTCCTAATCAAAGAGTGTGTGGCTTCTGTGATGAGACATTGGGCATCTCTGTGCATGAAGCCCTGTTTTGGCTGGCTAAACTCTTTGGCCTAAAATTCTATTCATTGCCCACAGATGTCCTTATTTGTATCTCCTTTGTGCTTCGTTTGAAAAGTAAGTCAAGAGTGGCTACTTAAAAAAAAATATTTGTTTACATCCCAACCAAAATTTCCCCTCACCTCTTCCCAATCCTCCCCCTCCCACCCACTTCCTCTCTCCCCCTACCCCATCCACTCCTCCACTGTTTCTCCTCAGATGCAGGCAAGCAGACCTCCCATGGATATCAGCCAACCATGGTATATCAAGTTGCAATGAGACCAGGCACCTCCTCTTCTATTAAGACTGGATGAGGTAACCCAGTAGGAGGAATGGGTCCCCAAATCAGTCATCAAAGTAAAAAACAGTCCCTGAGCTCACTGTTAGAAGTCCCAGAAGAAGATCATGTTACACATGTGAACATATATGCAGAGGGCCTAGGTAAGTCCCATGCAGGCGTCCCGGTTGTCAGTTCAGTCTTTGTGAGCCCCTATGAGCCCAGTTAGTTCATTTTGTGAGTTTTCTTGTGATGCCCTTGACCCCTCTGGCTCCTGCAATCCTTCCTCCCTTTCTTCCATAGGATTTTCTGAGTTCCGCCTAATGTTTGGCAGTGGGTCTCTGCATTTGCTTCCGTAAGTTGCTGGGTGAAGCTTCTCTGATGACAGTTGTGTTGGGCAACAATTATGATAATAGCAGAATGTCATTAGGAATCGTTTCATTGATTTTTTTTCTAGCTGTATTTGGCTCTATCCTAGGTCGCTGGGGATCCCGCCTCTGGTTCCTGGCCCTCAGGGTTGGACTCCCTCTCAGGGTATGGGTCTCCAGCTGGGCCAGTCCTTAGCTGGCCCCTCCTACAATTTCTGTGCCATATTTAACCCAGCACATTCTGTAGATAGAACAAATTTTGGTCGAAGGATTTGTGGCTGGGTTGGTGTTCCAATCCCTTCAAGGAAGTCTTGCCTGGTTACAGGAGATGGCCAGTTCAGGCTTACTATCCCCCATTGCTAGGAGTCTTAGGTAGGGTCGCCATCATAGATTCTTGGGAGTTTCCCTCGCTGTAGGTTTCTAGCTCATCCCAGAGATACCCCAGATTTCAGTTGTCACTCAGGAAGAGTGGCTACTTTTTATCTATATGTTTAAGTTATCTTCCTCTCAGTCTGTATAGACCCCTTGTAATTTACTTCATGCTTTCAGCATAAACATTTACTTACTCCCATTGCTAAGTCTGTACCAAGAACTCTGAACAATATCTTCACATACAAATGAGAATTTTCAATGGAAAGGCAGAAGGTCTACCTTGGCTCTAAAGCTCAGGCCTATCACCAGAACGGCTTGCAATGGAGCTAGAGTTTGATGTCTTTGCTGTCCCGGGCCCAAGATTGTTCCTTTTCATAAACTCAACATCTGGGTCCTTTATCAGCCCTTATAGTGGTTTTCTTGGTTCCCATGCAAGAAAAAGGATACTCTTTGCCATTTCTGGAAAGATGACTGGGTCGCTGTATGCAGCCATCAGTACCATGAGGGACCACCATGGGAATTGGAGGCAATGAAATCTGGCTTTGAGATTTGGATTGACACTGCTTTCTAATGCTGTGCTTTAGTCTGAATACTAAGTGTCTCTCTAAAAGATTCATAAGTTAAAATCTTGGTCTCCAGTGCAATGTTCAGGTGATGAGAAATGATTGGATTGTGGCATATGGGTAGGAGTCCTGCCTGACCTATTCAACATGTTGATATGCAGATGAATTCACAATCTGAGGTGTTTTTTTTTTTTATTTGGAGGGCATCCTCTTTTGAGGAATGAGTTCATTTGAGGGGTAGTCTGGAAGTGTTTGTCTTGTCTATCGTCCCCTCTTGCTCTCTTGATCTCTCTTTGTGCTTCTTGGCCTCAATGGAGTAAGTCGCTCTTCTCCACATTCTCATATTGTAATGCTCAACCTCATGGTGACCCAGGAACAATGAAGCCAAATGATAGTGGACTGAAACTACTGAAGGCATAAACCAAAATGAATCTTCTATCTTCAAGTTGCTTTCTCAGCCATTTTGTCTCAGTGGTAAAAAGCTTCTAACATACCACGTGACCTTAATCTGTAGAAACTTGTGAGTTTTACTCTTAGTGACAAGTGGCACACACTCAGTAAATGGTACCTGTTATCATCATTTCCCCGGATGTGGAAGGTAAGGGTTTATAGCGTCCTTCCTAGAAGGGCAGAAAGCAGACAATACTCTTTCAGAAATACTTTTCTGAGTCTGGAAGATTGTGAGCCTGTTTGGCCTATGCACTCCTTGGCTATCTTTCAACACCAGTCAAAAACTCATGTCTTGAATGAATGCTTGGCCTGAGGAGCCATGGTTTTCCTGTGTGACTCGATGTGTGTCTCTGGTTTGTTCAATTTTCACAAGTTTCCTGAAGTATCTCTAAGTCAAATGAGAAAAAAATGCATTATTTGTGAACCCAAGAGCAACACTAATTTGACTCTTAAAGATTGTCAAGTCACAGTTTATTATATCAATAATAAGGTAGTTGGCTTGATGTCCACATCGAGCTCTATGACTGTCCCTCTGCCTATCATGCCAGCCACTGATAGGAGTCCGTAGGTTCTTCTGAGCTCTGCCTCTCTTCCTGCTGGAGAGTTTCTTGACACAACTTACTGCTCTAACAGCATTCAGTATGTTAGCAGCAGTGGCTTGCAATCCTCTGTCTCCTTTTAACTCATGGGCCCTCTCGTTATGGCTTTCTTTCATGAACTGGGCATAGTGCAACCCATTCACAGGGCCTCTAAGACAATGCTCTCTCTACTCAAGCACTGGTACAGGAGCTTCAGCTAGCACATGGCTGCCAGAGAGAACTTCCATCCAAGAGCCCTTTGCTCCTCCCACACCTACTACCCGCCTGGCTGAAAGCAGAGGGCTTCCACTAATGGTCGTCTAAGGAAGGTACTTCATGGACTATAGCTACCCTGCTATGAGTGAAGCAGCCACTGCATGTGCATAAATTCTCAGCTCTTCATATAGCCTTACGTTTCTCATGTTAAAAAACTACCCTTTTTGTAATCTTCTGGCTTAGATCTCTTCAATTTATGTCCTCAATCCTTTTTAGCATGACGGGAAAATTTTTAATTGTCATTTTAAGTATGTGGGTATTTTGCCTGCATATATGTCTATGTATCACATATGTACCTGGTGCCTGTGGAGGTCAGAAGAGAGCATTGGATACCCTGGATCTGGAGTTACAGATTGTTGTTACCTGCCATATGGGTACTGGGACTCCAACTTAGGTCCCCTGGAAGAACAGCCGATGCTCTTAACTGACGAGACATTTCTCTAACCTCTCAGCATGATTTTTTTTATAAAGCATGAAAACTACAAATGTGGCTACTTCCCTCCCGTCTCACCTGCTCTTGCCTCTTTGTTTAGACTCCCTTCATTGTTTGTCAGTGAGAATCTCTTACGAGCTGGCCTTGGCCAGCACTTCCTTCTGCACATCTCATTGCTCTACAGTATTTTCTCTCTCTCCTTTCTGCAGAGAGCTCGTTGGCATCTCGTGCTTATCCAGACTTCCTGGTCTTCCCTTAGCTGCAGGTCCTCGATTCGCCTTGTTACCTCGATGAACTCACAAGCCTTGTCTTGTCCTAGCAAAGAGATTCATTTTCTCTCTGCTTCCATGAGTCCTGAATTACTTATTTTGCATTTATTGAAGATATGAAATATAAGAGAAACAACACATTAAAAATTAAATAGAAAATCTTTTTTGGCTTCAGCATATGAATATATTCATTTTGAATAAATATTTCACCTATCTACTTAGAGTGAGGTAAATTACTAGGTTTTAGCCAAAGAACAGCTTGAATCAACTATTTTTGCATTTCTCCATCTCAAATGATGCATGGTGTATTGATTCACGCGACTGAAGAGGGACTATATTCCACATTAAAGGGAGTTAGTTGCCTTGTTCAGTTTCCAGCACCCACATGGCAGCTCAAAAACACATGTAACTCCAGGGGATCCAATGTCCTCTCTGGCCTCCACAGTCATGCGCACATGCACACATGCACACACACAGACATACATGATTAAAAATTATAAAAATAAACAGCTTTTTAAAAGCCCAGTGAATAATATCAGTAATCAACAGAATGAAAAAATAAAAATTCTGGTCTCCTCTGATGCTGAAAAGGATGGGAAGCAGCGGTTAGTATGCTTTTTATGCTTACTGGGTGTCTAAATGCCTTAACCCCATTGGAAAGTAGTCAAAAAAGTTACTTACTAGTGAAATACAGAACTTATTTATCATCCAACAATGCCACTGAATTTCATATTTTTTTATTTTCCCAAGAGAAAGGAAATACCACCCACAAAGCACTTGCACGAGGGTGTTCATTACAGCTTACCTTGTAATGAAGGCAGGAAGCAGCCTAGCTGTCCATATACAAAAGAATGGGCAGGGAGCAGGGTGGTGGTGGTGCACGCCTTTAATCCCAGCACTCGGGAGGCAGAGGTGGGCGGATCTCTGTGAGTTCGAGGCCAGCCTGGTCTACAAGAGCTAGTTCCAGGACAGGCTCCAAGGCTACAGAGAAACCCTGTCTCAGGGGGAAAAAAAATAGAATGGGCAGGGAAACAATGATAAATATGATGTATTCAAATGCTGAAAGCCACTTAGCAATAAAGACAACAAATTTTTCATGTATGCAGGAGCATGCAAAATAAAAAATCTCAAACACAAGACATATGCCCAGTGGAAAAAAAGTAGACAAAGTTAGTATTTTATGTTTCCATTTTTATGAAGTTCCAGAGCGAGGAAAATTATCTATGATGACAAAATCTAAAAATGAGTGATTATCTCTGGGGGAGTGTGGGCTGTGAGATGCTGGAAAGGAACATAAGGGAGCTTTCTTAAATGATAGGAATATTATATAACTCGATAAGGATTTGGTTAAGCCGACATGCATTTGTCAGGTTCTTCACGCATTACCCTGGAGAGTTTGTATTTCACCAAACAAGAATGTTTATCTCAAAGAGGTGCTAAATTCCAGCTACTAATGTTCGTGGTGGAGTACATGAGTGGACAAAGTTCTGATACTGCAGGTTACTTTATAATGCATTAAAATGGGATGGACTCATGAATGAAGGGTGAGCACACAGATATGAGAAGGTAAATAAAGGACATGTTGGGTACTGGCTTCAGCTGGAGGAGTCTGGATGCTCACTGTACAGTTCCTTCAACTTTTTAACATCTTTGAAAATTTACACAATAAAATATTGTAAAAATAAGCAGCCAATAAAATATCCAATAAATTCATTAATTTGAACATATATTTTTACTGAATGTTTGTAATAACCAAGTTAAATAGAAATTTATTGCCAACTCATAATAAATTACAAATAATATATTGTTTTCAAAGAGTGTTGATTTCAAACAGTGATATTTCAGAAATATTTTATATTAAAATATGTATGTGTGAGCCTGGCAGTGGTGGTGCACGCCTTTAATCCCAGCACTTTGGAGACAGAGGTAGGTGGATCTCTTTGCGTTTGAGGTCAACCTGTCTACAGCGTGAGTTCCAGGGCATGTTCCAAAGCTACAGAGAAACCCTGTCTCAAAAAAAAACTGAAAAAAATTTGTATGTGTGGATGGTCATGGTATCACTAGAAAGTAGAGCAATATAGACCATTCTCATGGTTTGTCAGTAAGTACAGCACAGTGAGGTCCATCAACAGCTCACAGACACCCAGCAACACCCAAGGCATGGTGATAAAGGCAAGCACATGGGAGTGAAGAAATTAGCGTAGATGTGGACGAGGCCAATATTTCATAGTGGATAGCTGGTCAAGGAAGTGAATGATAACTCCCAGTCATCCACTAGGATTTGCTGGAAATTCTTCAAATGGAAGGTGGTGAGGCTGCCCAGATGGCCCAGCAAGCAAAGAGTCAGCCATGCAAGCATGAAAGTGGAGTTTGGATCCCCAGCACCTATGTAAGAAGCGGGCACAGTGGCACACATGTGTAACACTGACAGTGGGGAGTGGGGAGACAGAAGGATCCCTGAACCTAATTAGACAGCTAGCCTATCCAAATTGATGAGTTTCAGGTTCAGTGAGAGACCCTGTCTCAAAAGATAAAGGTAGAGAGTCTGGGCGTGGTCATTCATGCCTTTAATCCCAACAGTCTGTAGGTAGAGGTGGGTGGGTCTCTGTGAGTTCAAGGCCTGTCTGATTTGAAGAGGAAGGCAGGACCAGCTAAGGCTACATAACAAGAGAGATAATTAAACAATAACAACATCAAAACAAACAAACAAAACCCAGAAAATAGAAATACCTAATACTGACTCCTGGCCTCTCTGCTCACACATTCACACATGTAATATGCAGGGTATGGTAAGGTGTCCTGCAGTCATGGTGATGGCTATGGCATGCAGCTGTAGCACTTGTAGCAGAGTTCCTAGGCATCACTTAACGGTAGAGCCTGCCATGGCATGTGAAGTTCCGAAGCGATGTCTCAGAATTCACCAGGGAGGGTCCAAGGTATGAGGCTTTCCTGACATATGGCTTTGGCAGGATGTCTGGCCGCAATTCTTGGTTTCTGTTTGCATTTTGAGCCCATTTCTTTAGCAGCTATGTTGAATCTGGAGTTATCAGTGGCTTTCATTGAACTTATTTTTCACTGACACTAGCCAGGGTTGGGCTCCCATTGATTGACATCTGGAAGCTTTTCTGGTGCACCGATTTTCTGAGATCTATTGATCCTGTTCTATCTCTACCACACAGGCATCCTCTATGTTGCAGCAAATGCATTGGCTGTAGGGCAGTCCCACTGCTGTTCCTTGTAGCCCTTTAAGCTTCAGCTTTGAAAGTCTAGGCTTCATATGCCCAGCTGCAATCAACTGCAAATCAGAAACTTGCAGTGTAAGTATCTCTTGATCATTTGCATTGTATTAGCTAGGTGACACAAAGCTAAGTAAGACATGGTCCCTCTGGTACATTCCAGTTGGTATTTGGTAGCCATCTGGGCTTGGCTCCAGGACTCCACATACCAAATACGCAGATCTTAAGTCCGTTGTGTCCAATAGCACAGTATTTGCATACAACATAGATGCACCCTTTTACAATCAAGTCTAAATTTGTCATAAGCTTCATACAATGTAAATTCTATGTATTGTCTATAAATTTTCAGTTCAGATACAAATTCGAAAAAAATTAATTTTATTTTTTTTTAATTGAACTCACTGTGGCCATGGAGGACAGATGGACGTAGAATTATAGCCACTTGGTAGTGAACTTGACTTCTAGTCACAAGAATTACAGCCATTTACTTTTTTATAGCACAGTGAGAAGCAGTCAGTCCAGCAGCACAGTGTTTAGCCATGAGGAGGAAGCAGCATTTCAATGAATGGCTGGCACCGAGGTGGGGAAGGTGGCATGGCACAGTGGGTAAAGTCGCACGGAGAAGCTTGACTTCTTGGCATATCACCCAGCAGCTGTTTGCTGTGTGAAATGGGAACAGTTACTCAAGCTTTTCTTGAAAATTAATTTATATTATTTGCACAAATGGGTTTATTATGATATCCCCACATATGCATATCATATACTTTTATCATACCCTTCTCCCTTACCCCCCCCCATCTTCATGCCTCATAAGCCTCCATCTTACTCTCATCTGCATTCCCCTCTAAATTGCATACTGGAAAATGTGATAGTCGTCTCAGCAAGCCTGGTAGAGAAGGGCCATATCACAATCCTTTCCATAGCTTCTTGAGGAACATCCACACTGATTCACAGTGGCTGGGGCACTTTCCATACCCTCCAGGGAAAGGTCCCTGTCCTCACATAGTCTTACCAGTGTTTGCTGTTGTCTTGATAAAAGCCAACCTGACTGGGTGAGGTGGGATCTCCATGTAGTCTTCATTTGCATTTCCCCGATGGCTTGAGCTGGTGAACATTTTCCATATACTGGCCATTTGGTCTTCGTTAGTGGAGAGCTTGTTTGGCGGTCCTAGCAGGAGAACACATCTTTTTGTATACACTTGACTGAAGACTGGTCCTCTTCTATTTGGGGAAGTGCAGTTTTGGGGGGTGATACATGGAGCAGTGAGGGAGGGAGGGGACACCAGCCTAACCAGCCAGATCAGCCAAATTAACCCTCATAATCCATGGGGTGACAGATGTCACACCAGGTCTTTGTCACTTGCTCTTTACTTGAGAAGTGTCTGTCTCTTTACTTATTCTTCATTCTATTCATTGGGTGCCTTGTTTGCTCTTTGGTATTCATTTATTTGTTTATTCATTTATTTTGAGCTTTCTATTTTCTGGGTATTAGTCCTTTGTTGGCTAAATAACTGAGAGAGATTTCTCTCCCACCCTGTAGGTTGTTTCTTTACTTTCTTACGTGTTCTGCTTGTATGTCGGAATGCTGTAATTGGATGCATTCTCTGCTCTAACTACAGTTCCTTGAACATCTGCTGTCCCTCTCAACAGAGCATTTCTTGTGCCTGTCTTGACACGCTCCCTCTATGCTCTCTGCTCATGGGGTCCAGGGGTCCTTTGTGAAGGCTGTAGGTGTGTTACGAGTTGATTTTTGTGCAGGGTGAGAGAGAGAGAGAGAGAGAGAGAGAGAGAGAGAGAGAGAGAGAGAGAGATCTGCTTTTAGTTTTGTTCACGTGAAGTCCAATTTTCCAAGCACCACTTGTTAAACAAAGCTCATGTTTTCTTTAGTGTGTTTGTGTGGCAAAATGGCAGCCTCTTTCACAGACTGGACCAGAATGCCAGAAGTTGTATGCAACTTCTTTGATTAGCATAACTTTCAAGAGAGGGTCTTAATAAACTAAGTTCCGTTTATACTGTCTCTGCCTATGCTGTCTCCTCTGTTTTGCCTTTCCTGGTCCAGTTCTTTTACGTTATTACTGAAATAAATAGGCAGAGATGAGTTTCCCCTAGGATGGAACTGGCCTTGTGTTCTGCCCCCTTCAGCACCTAGCTTGATGCTAGCTAGCAGTATTTTAACTGGATTTTGGGCTGCAGCGTTCTTCTAGGCCAATCATCTTCAAGGCATTTTTCTGTCCTTTCCCTGGCCTGAAGTGGTGTTTGAGAATCATTCCTTCTTAGTGGCACAATATGATCTTTACACATACTGTTCACACGTCGCCAGTTTCCTGCTCCCCCATGGGTGTTCGCCATACCTGGCACAGAAGTAGGGTCGAACAGGATAACACTCACAAAGCTTCCTGAATCATACCCAGATTATTCCCCAACCCCATGATGACCGAGAAAAATGATTAATAACTCCGGTTGTTATCTGATGGTCTTCCCTGCATGTACTTCTTTTAGACCTGGATTATTAAATCATTATGCAGATTCTTCAGCCCATCTTGGGTTTTAAAAATGTGTCATAAAAAGTATTTTTATTACCACTGGAGTCCTTTTCAAAGTATCCTCAAGTGATATTTGGTCTAGATTTCAGTTTATAGCCAACCTGCTGCATTCTGTAGTTTTATATGCTTTCCTTATATGGGCTAATTTTCTATCACTAAAAACTGATTTTTATCCCTATAATTATCATTTTGGCCATCAGTTATACAGAATGGGTTCTGTTTGTTTATTCCTGGAAGAGATTTAATTGGCTTTGGAGTGAATGCTCTCTTCCCAGTCTTATGTACGACTGTGTTTCTGAATGTGTGACTTCTGATGAGGTGTTATGACAACAGTCCCCAGGCAGCTTATTTTTTCTTTTACTAGTCAGTTACTTCTAGCCCCACCCTAATGCATTTGTTTATGTTGAAATCAATGGCCAACTGTGACACCAAACAAAGAATGGGAGATTGTAGTTCTGATGTGATCTGGTACAAAATCACTGTGTGGCTTATGTTAAGTCATGGGAGTGTTTAGGGACCCCAATTTCCTCATCTGCAAAATTAGGAGCGATTACTTACCCAACGAATGCTTGCAAAGTAGTATCATGAAGTGGGCACGGTGCCACTCACTGGGAAATGTGTAGTCTAGCTTTAAATCTTCAGCTCTAAGGCCCTTAGTGAGCTCACAGCACTGTACACATCATGACCTGTCCACTTACTTCCAATGATCTTTTGAAGGGAGTAGAAAAAACCAAATCTATAATAACCGAAGTTTGTTTCTGACTTTTTGGGGACTTACAACAAATACTTCTCATTTGCTCTAATGGGAGTTCCATTAAACAGGCCTGAAAGGATTCAGGCCAAAAGCTACGTTCCATTTGAAAGCTAGTCTCTGAATACTCTTGGGAATACACTTTGGATCTCAGCTTTTAAAACACATTTTTTTTTTAAAAAAAGAAAAGATTTAAAGCAACAGTTGCTGACCTTCATTTAGATGTGGGAGTCAGCATTCAGACAATACTTCTGGGACTGCAAGATGGCATAAGTGCTATGGCGATAACTCAGTCAGTAAAGTGCTTTTTGTGCAAGCCTGAGGAACTGGGTTCGGATCTCCTTACCCCGCATAAAAAGCCAGGTATGGTGGCTTACACCAGCATTCGCCATGCTGGAGCCATAGACACAAAAGGACCCCAGGAGCTCCCAGGTGCGTCAACTTGATTCAGGCTGTGAGAGACCATGCATCTAAAAATAAGATGGAGAGAGGTTGAGGAAGGCATCCCAAACTTACTTGTTCGTGGTTTACTAGTGTTTCCAGAGTCCTTAACATATTTATTCCAAGTATGCCACATCTTTTGCTTTGCATTTCATTTAATTTAAAGTGTGGCACTTGTTAAGATGCCATAGGGTAGGGAGTGAGGAAAAGGTGGAATTCGCTGAGGTCACTTCGGGTCTATTGCAGATGGGAGCCACCCAGCAGCACTGTTTGCAGCAGGCGACGGCTATCAAGAAATATAACATAGAGGGAATAACACAGGCAACATGGAAGAAAGTAACCACGGAGGTAGTAGGAAATTCAGAGAACATCCTGCATGAAAATCAACTCCTAACAAGGTTTTGTCTGATTTTGGAAGAAGTAATAAAATAGTAAATGTTAATTTTTGTCTGTTTTTCAGACTCTTACCAGGGATAATAGTTCCTATTTCAATTCTTAATGATCACACTTGCCTTTCTTTTCTGCTCATGAATATTCACATTAAAATTTCTTACCACCATGCCTCTAATTTCCTTGTCTCTTTAGATCAATCTTCTAAAGATTCAAGAACAATAGCCAGTTGCTGGAAGGAAGCATGTTCCGGCCTGCGACACAGATGTATTGACATGTATGCAAGGGGACTGGAAGCATGTTCCGGCCTGCGACACAGACGTATTGACGCATATGCAAGGGGACTGGAGACTGGAGCCCAAAGCAAAGTGAGGGCAAAAACTGCCAAGATTTGTGCGGAGAGGAAGACTAAACTTCAGGAAAGGGAAAAGCTTTGTATATTTCTTAAAAGATAGTAAAATTGCCCAGTGGTAGTGGCAAACGTCTTTAATCCCAGCACTTGGGAGGCGGAGGCAGGTGTATCTCTGAGTTTGAGGCCAGCCTGGTCTACAGAGCTAGAGTCAGGACAACCAAGGCTACACAGAGAAACCTTGTCTAGAAAAACAGAAACAAACAAACAAACAAAAAGATAGTTAAACTAGGGCACATGGAATATAGTGAAGGAAAAAATATTACTATGAGGTAGAAAGTATATTTGGCTTGCAATGAACTGGATTTTGGTTCAATTTTCTCTAATTCCTAGTTTCCTCTGTAAAATCTGGGAAACTAATAGCAGAATCTTGCTTCAGGCTTGGTTGTGTTTAAAAAGGATTAGTCGGATGTCAATTCCTCTTGCATGCGTGTGTAGAAGACATTGGAGCAACACTAAGCAGTGAGCTGCAGACTTTGTCCTGCTTCTCTTACTTGTTAGTTTTCAAAACTTTCTCAACCTTGGTTATTTCTTCTGTAAAATAGGGACAATTATGGCAGCAATTTTATAGGAACCGTGTGAAGAAGAAACAAGCTAGTTCATGTAGAGTGCTTGTAAAATATGCGGTACCCAAGTATTTGCTTTTTAATGACCACAACTGATGGCCAATGATTAACAGAGCTGTTGCTCTCGCAGGGACCCAGGATTTTGTTCCCAGCATCCATGATAGCAAGTAGTTCACAACTGCCTGTAACTCTACTTCCAGGGGATACTGTGCTGTCTTCTGCCTCTGAGAGCTCCTGCGCACATATTGTGCAATACATACATTTAGGCACACATATACCTAAAATAAAAAAAGAATTAATTAAAAATAGCCATTTTTCAGGTCTCTGTGATTTTGAGGTCAGCCTGATCCCTGGTCTACAGATCAAGTTCTAGGACAAACAAGACTACACAGAGAAACTGTCTTGAAAAACTAAAATCAACCAACCACCAAAACAAACAAAAACCCAAAAAGAAAACAGAAAAAAAGAGCACTTTTTTTTTTTAAAAATTAAAAAAGTGTTTCGATGTGTGCCTGTGTGTTTGTGTGTACAGGTTTGTGTGCACATGTATGCAGAGGCCAGAGGTCAATGTCTGGTGTCTTACTCAATTACCCTTCACATTATTTTTGAGACATGATTTCTCACTGAATCTGGAGCTAGCCGATATATCGTCCAGCCAACAAGGCCCTGAGAGCCTCTTGTTTCAGCTTCCCCAGAGCGGGAGGGTGGGGATTGATTATAAGCACATGCCTGGCTTTTCCATGCGGATGTTGGGGATCAAACTCAGCTTCTCATCTTTACAAGGCAAACACTTTTTAGATGGAGCCATCTCTCCAACTCCCACTACTATTTTTGAGCAGGTACAGAGGATCCGGGGGTGGACTGGAAGGTGGGAGAGGACCAAGTGTGGTAGGAAGGGGTTCTGATCAGCTGGTGCTTTCCAAATGGGAACTGAGTGGGGAAGAGACCCCGAGGGAGTAAGACTAGCTAAACATCAGTAGACGCTGCTGCTTAGAGACTGGAGAGCCCAATGAGCAACGGTGGGAGGAGGGGAGGAGAGAAGCTGCTACTCATTTACGCTGGAGACGGAGTTTTCAAACCCCAGTGTGCATGACTCACCTAGGGAATCAGAACGTGGATTCTCCTCTGATCAGTCTGGATGGATCCAGAGATGCTGCCACGATTAACCAGATCTCAAGAAGGGTGGAGGATGTGCCGGTCATACCAGCAAGGACACCGAGGGAGGACTGATGGCATTCAATGACTCACTGGTCATGAGAAGAAAAAGGCGTTTTTAAAATTTATTTTATTTTATTTATTTATTTATTTATTTACTTTTTTGGTTTTTCGAGACAGGGTTTCTCTGTAGCTTTGGAGCCTGTCCTGGAACTAGCTCTTGTAGACCAGGCTGGACTCGAACTCACAGAGATCCGGAAAAAGGCGTTTTTGCTTGTTTGTTTTGTTGTCATTTATTGTTTGAAAGGAACTAAATCAGGAAGAAAAATGAGTTTACCCTTCTGGGATTGGTTTCCTGAACTTGGCATTATGGGATGTAGAACAGTGTAATGATAAAAGGTTAGATTAATTTTCAGATCAGGGTTAACCCCTTCTTCACAATTGTGAAAAGATGTCTCTGGGGTTTGGCCTTTGTTCTCCAGTCTCTTAACTGGGAGGCTGCAGAGATTAATGGAGACACTCTGTTGTGAGAACAGGGGTGCCGCTTACTGAAGGAGTAGAAATCCTCTCTGTAGATTTCACAGACTGGAAAGAGTAACACAGCTCCCAGTGAGGACCATGTGGGCCTTTTCGCAAACGACTTTTCTATCCGGATGTAGGATACCACAGCTGATTCTGTGTTTTGACAGCCTTCTGAACTTTGTGTTTTCTAATAATTCCTGAGCTGACATAATTTCAGGGCCCTCGAGTGCCAGGATTGGCAGCGGTTCCACCAGGGCAGCATCCCTTAGGAAACTGCAATAGTTAGAGTCTTTCTTTTAAGGTACTTCTCCAGGAGCAATGATCTGAATTAAAGAGGAAAGTATCTGGTCAAACTCACTTCTGATCACAGCCCAATAAGGGTAAATGGCAGGCTGTGGGGAAAGCTGTGAACTCTCCCTTAGTTTTCCAACCAGTGGCAGCATTCTGGTGACTGGAGAGTTAGCTCTTTAGAACTTATCTTCATCTTTGTGTTGAATGTAAAAAGACTGGTAGAAAGTAAATATTTTCCCCTTAAACTTAATCTGAACTTTCAAAATTGCCCTGCATCTATTGCCGGTGTAACTTTTTGGTGTATATGTGATATTGAGGATTGAACCCAAAGGCCCCACACATGTTAGGCACAGGCTCCATCATTGAACTACACCCTTACCCACATCTGCCCCTGTATGTAATTGAGTCTGTAAGACTTTTAGGGACAAGGTCAAACTGAAAGGAACGAATTTATTACCTACAAAACTTATGGAACATACTTTATTCTGAAGGACTCATTAATAACCATTTATAGTATTAACAGATGGTGGTTATATTACCATGTCCCTGGACTATCCAAGAACAACCTTTTATCTCTCTCTTCATGAAAGAGATCAGAAAGCAACAAAAATAAATAAATAAATTCCAGGCCACATTATCAAGATGCTATTGCAGATATAATGGAGATAAAGATTCTAAGGACTCATTAAGTTCTGTTTCAAACACAACTTATCCTTTCCCAAAACTAAATTACATAAAAGTGTTTTTTTATTTGTTTTGAGCTCAACGACAGGGATGCCAATAATGCAGATTTGGAGAATGCTCTTCGTTGGTATCATCTGAGTTCAAAGACATTTGGAATCACGGGTGAATTCATTGCTAAATATACCATCTAAGTTCCTGCCCCACCTCTCTGCATTTTCTTGTCTCCAGCCTCCTTCATTGCTGCACTCCAATATTTTCATCCAGCCTGAAAACATCCCACCTATGAAGGCTGTCAGGGCTCCAGAAGGAAAGCTCTGCTGCCAAAATTATTTTAACTTTGCTTGAGTAGTTGGCTGAAACCCTTGCCAACCTATTTACCTTAATTACCTCCACAGGTATGGTTCCCTCAAGAGGAACTCTAAGTGTAGTTGACTCCAGATTCAAAAAGGGAAACCCTCCATCTCATGAAATTACAGAACCATTAAGGCTCTTTGAGGCCTCCTCATAAGTAATACCAGATTTCTTCTTCAACTGAAAAGCTAAGCCTCCGTCTAAGAGTTTGCGTGCACGTGGAGCTAATCACCATTAGGTGCCAATGGTTAATGACTGATCCTTGCTAGTACAGTAGTTATCGACTGGGCGGATTCCACCATCTAGGTATCTCCTCCAAAGAATCTGTGAGACTTCTACGTAGATGCATTATTATTCGACACCTCAACTCTCCCCTTCTTGTTGTATTCAGTGTCCCTAAACATAATCTACCTGATAATTTGAGAAACCTGGGAGTTACCCAGCCATCCTCCATCCCCTGTGCCCAGTCATTTCCCAGTACCTGCTGGTTTTCACATCTTACACGTGTGTTGACTGCTCTCTCCCTGGCCCCTTCTGGGGATCCCTTTTAGCTTACGCTTGACATTTCTCTCTGGGCATACACGGCAACATGCTAAAGGGTTTTGCTGCCTCCAATCATGGCCTCCTCTATCATGATTTCAATGACTCTTCACCCAAGCTTTGCTAGCTCCTTGGCGTAAAATCCACAGTTTCCCATGATCCAGTTTTAATCAGGTTCGTCTCCTACCTCCTGCCCACTGGTTCAGGCTTCTTCTGCAGCACGGTTCCTCAGTCTCAACACTATTGACGTTGTGAGTCAGATAACTCTTTGTAGGGGGGTGGTGCTGTCCTGTGTGTTGTGGGGTGTTTTAGCATCACCCCTGGTCTGTCCCTTCTGACTGTCAGTGCTTCCCCTTTCTCCCAGTTTTGGGAGCCCAAAGCAAAATAAAAACACAGGACTTGGATGATTGCAGTTGGATCTGACCTGAAAGCTTTTTCTGAAGTCTAGCTTTCAATCATGTCCTTGAGGGGAGGGGCCAAAGCTTCCCAGAACTTATAAACAGGGGGTGAGTGCTGAATCCTACTTTTCTGCACACACTACGCTATCAAGCGCCTCCATTCCCATGCTCCTGTTTATCCCATATTCCTTTTATTTTATTTAACATAGGGAAAAAGTTTGTCCTTCTGTCTGCTGCCTTCACTGTTTTCCCTGAAGGATGAGCATGCCCGTCTCTTTGATCCACTATATGCAATAAACCCTACCTTCTTGTTTATTATCCCTCCTCCTTGTCTAACCATATTCAATAACACTCCTGTTCTGCTCAACTCTATATAACAAACATGCTGAGCTTCTGGGGTGCTGCAGTTTCTCAGTCTAAGACCCCAGGCCACCCTACCTCAGCTTTCTATCCTTCTGTCTGTGTGTTTGTCTGTCTTTTCTTCATTCCTTTCTGCTCCAGTCAGGTCTGTCCCTGGAACTATGCAAGCATGTGGTAAGTGAGTAGTGAGATCTGTGTTATTGAGCCTTCTGGGCCTTGAGTCTGATGTGCTACGAATTAAAACAGGAAGCACTTGGGTGCCCAATGTGTTGACAGCTCAGCACAGCGCCTCACATTCACAAGGATGGAGTACCTACCCCTTCAAACTCCAGGTTACACAGAACCTTTAGGGCAGACGCAAGGAAAGATGCGTGAATGTTAACGTCCTATACGTGACCGTCCTAGAGGTTTGAAAAGGATTTCAAAGCGAAGTTCTTGAAGAGAAAACACAAGCAAGGGCACTTTCTTAAAGTAGCAAAACGATGCTTGATGGTGGGGAAAAGTGACTATTTTTAAAAAACCAGATAGGAGAACAAAGGGTGAGAGAAATCCTTTCCGTTCAAATTCAATTCTAGAGACTTCATCCTTTCCACTGGGAATTTAAAAACAGCCTCCCCATTCTGCTGATGATTCTTTTAAATCCTCCATCATCCCTTCAGATCTCATCGGAGTCACTAAGAATGGTAACGTGTTGACAGCCACAGAATCAAAGGCAACGGCACACACTGTAAAAACGCTTTAAAAACGCTAATCGAAATAAACCTGAGCACCAAATTATATCTGCAGCATGATCACAACTAAAAATTCTGTCTGCATATGGACAGGGACTGCAGGGAACCAGGGAAAAACTGTCAACAGTTTGGTTTGTAGGATGGCAGGATTTTGGGTGAGTTTTCCTTCTTTTAATTTCGAGTTTTGTTAATGTTTTTGTAATGTTTGTAATAAACAATACTGTAGCTGAGGCAGCTGGACCTGCTGACTAACTATTGTTAGAAAGAGCAGCTTTGCAGCTCTCTGTCAGCACTGAAACTGTTGCCTCGGGCAGACAGTCTCCAACGATGATGACTTCAGATAACCTTGACCACGAAGTCAACTCCTTCCAGTCTGTACAAAGATTTTTTTTTTCCCCCACCACAGCTGACTCATCCAGACAGGCATAACAGGAGTGAGTTCAACTAAGGCCATAATGAAGGTTTGGGGGTGATTTTGTTGTTTTAATTTAAAATTTTTAATACGGTTGGTTGGTTACATTCGACCTAAGAAAGGCTGAAGATGAAATCATCTCCTGCAAGAGAGTGAAAAACTCTGGGTCCTGTGAAGAGCGTTTGTCAAAGTGTGTATGAGCGCGTTGGAATCCATCTTGAGGGAAGTGTTGGCACCGCATGTGAGAGCGGCTTACCTTTGTGCAGAAATATGGTGGCGAGAACGCAAGTCAGGCTCGCAGAGACATGCCAGTGGCGTGCCAGCCACTCTTCCTGCACATCTGCTGTTCCAAGCATGTGCATAATCAGCAGCGCAGACGACTGGCGCTCCAGGCGCTTGTCAGTGAGTCCCATCCTGAAGTGACTTGCGACTGCGTGCGCTCCAAAGGCTCACCTGAGATGCGGCATGCTTCAGGGAGGTGATTTCATGGGTAGCCCGATTCTGTGTTGCTGCCCTAATCTCCATTGTAGTAATTTGGTGTAGTGTCAGACAGTGGGGCACGTGGGCAGGGTTGCCTCTGTGCCTGATGGAGATGCTCTCTTGGAGCTAAACGTCCGGGACCATGCAGTATTATTTCTGACCCTCTCTGACCCTTGGAATAATGTGTTTGCCTTCCCCCCTTTTTATTTTCCTTTGTTATTTTTTTCAGATGCCATTGCTGTGGATGTTTTATAGTATGACACCTAAAAGTCCATCCTTTAAAACATGATGTGAGGGCTGGATGTGGTGGTGCATGCCTTTCATCCCAGCACCAGGGACATAGAGGTAGGTGAGTTCGAGGCCAGCCTGTTCTACATAGTGAATCCAGGCCATCTATGGATATATGGTAAGACTCTGTCTTTAAAAAATGATGACAAGTTCCTTCTGGATTGAGGACATTAGGTTGTTAAATTGTGTTTCTCTCTACCTTCAGCTACCATGGAACTCATGCTTAATAATCCTACTACTCTTCTGAGAACAGCTTCTCATGTATTAGAGAAACAGATGTGTTCAGCTGGATCATGTGGGCAGAAAGGAAGAGCACACTGATGCCTGTTCAGTTACAATGCATACTATGGCCAGGAGATATGTTTTCAACTCTAATGATCTCATTAGAAATTTTTTTCTCCAAGAATTTGTTGTTCCTAAAGTGCTAGATTTTCATAAAGGAAAAAAATGCATTTCATTTTCTATAAATATAAAAATTAATTACTCATCGTTATAACTATTCATTAAAATTTAAAATTAGATAAGGATGTTCTTCGTGGATTTTCAAGTCTTGAAGAGATTCATTTTATTATAGCATCTAGAGCATTGCTATTTAAGGAAATCATGACATAAGGCTCATAACTAAATTAACTCAATACCTTTACCCAAATTCCAGGAAGAAATTAGTGAAAGATGGTAGGTGAGTGTCAAGAAGGGAAGCTGTGAACAACTGTGGAAAACCATTTCTGTGCCTCATCTCTATGAACACGCCAGGAGCAGATTTCATTCATTCGCTCTTTCACTCATTCAACCTGAGGGCCTAGCATCATCTAGGGATCATTTTAGGTGTCAAGGATACACCAAACAGAACAGATTGAACTGCCCCCAGTCTTGCCCCCTGGAATGTGTATTTTGGTGAGGCAAGACAGTCAATAATAAAAATACATTAAGAATTACATGGAATGACAGTTGGTGTTCATCGCTATGGAGAGAGTCAAGTAGGTAAGGGAGAGGGTGAATGGTGTGGGGGTGGCATTTGCTATTTTAAACAGCGTGATCAGGTGGCATCTGAGCAGAGATCAGAAGGAGAGAGTTACGTGAGTGTCTCCAGGAAGAGTTTCCATGCCGAAGGAACAGTTTGTGCAAAACTTGTAAAGCGGGTGTGTGCTTGGTACATTTGAGGAAAGTCAGGAGACAGGTAAGGCAGGAGCAGGATAGTGAGGTGGCCTCTAAGGCCCATCCTTTTTCATTTCTCTGTAGCCCACGTACCATAGACCATTATGAATATCCTTTCCTGAACTATGTTTTCAAATATCATCGGTCTACAGCTCCCTCTTAAATTAGACTGTAAAACCCTGGAGGGCTAGAAGGCATTATCTCTTGCATTCCCAGAAGCAGTTTACATAGGCTGTATACATTGTGTACAGCAAGCACTCAGAGAAGACTTGCTGGTTGGATAATTTTGCTCATGAGGCATCCATCTTTCTCCACACCACGAACACCACGGAGACAGGAAACTCATACTGCACTTAACCCTTTAGAGTGGCCAAGTTAACAGACTAGTTTCAATCTTGTTAATCTTAGGGAATGGAGTGGAAAGCAGCTATTCAATGAGGAGAAGAAAATGTTCCCATATCACACCTTTCTCCACTGAGATTCTATTTAGGTATTAAGTCTATCCAACAAGTTGTAAGGGTATGCCCATCAAATATTGTGGGCATTAAAATATTAAGAATGTCAAGTTGGTGACTTCAAAGAATGGAACACTATCAAGGATTAGACTTTCTGTTTTTCTAAAGTACTTCCAATAATGAGAGAATCACATTAATTTATGTCTATTATGTGTGTAGACTTCACAGACAACTAGTAATAGCAGTTCAATGAGTTCCTTGTCACAGTCAGTTAGAAGTTTAATAATACATGTCCGTCTGTCCATCCATCCATTCATCCATCCATCCATCCATCCAACAAATGTATAATGAATACATACTTTGGACTGAACAGTATGAAAGTTCCGTGGAGGATTATGAACTTCAGAAGCTCACAGATGAACTGATGTAACTGATAGAAGAACTGGTCTCATCATATAGTGTTCTGTGTTAAATTCTTTATAGTGGCAAAAGCAAAGTTCAATGAACTTCAGCAGGAAATGGTAACTTATTTCTTGAAAAGCTATGAGGCCTTCCTTAGGCAGGTGCCCTTTATGTGTGTGACTGTGTGCACGCATGTGTGTGTGTGTGTGTGTGTGTGTGTGTGTGTGTTTCCTTCTCATGCCCCCCATAGTGAGGCAGCTTATTTTCCTCTGCTCTTTTCCCATTCTACCTGCCTACAGCAATATCTTTTTTATTATAATGATTTATGGTCTGCTCTGCCTGACAGACTCGCCAACGGCAGAGGTGTGTCATGTTCATTGGTATAAAAAGCTAGCAGACTTCAGAGGAGTGACTCTTGGAAGATAAGTTGAAAAATTTCAGGCCAAGTAAGATAAGACATCCAAAGACACATGAGCTTGTGAGGAGTTATGGGGCAGGAAAGTACACTGTGTGTTAGGAAGGTGGTGAGTGGGCCTATACGAGTGAGGAGGAGGGGTCCTCTTGTGGGAGGAGAAGCTGACTTAGGAGTGACACAGGACGTGTTGATGGATTCGTTGGAAGCAACCACATGAAAACACTTGGCCAACAGGGAAAAACACTTGAAAACCTACTCACGATATGTGGTACAGCATCCTCAGGCCCCACTCCATCCTGAGCATCACCTATTCCGTCTATGCTCTGTCTGCTTCCTTTTCAAGGTTCACAAGGCAAATTTGAATTCTAGTCTTAACTATGTCCAAGTTAGAGCACTTAAGTTGCAGACAAAGTTCCTTATTCGAACAATCCAACTTTATACACTTTCTAAATGATTCCATGAGAAGTTAGATGTTTTCCCGATCACTCACTCTTCCTAGTGACTGCATTCAGGAACCATCCATCTAGTTTCTGGGCCAGAAATCTTGACTTCATCTTCTTTTCTTTTCTTATAGTGTTACTGCCAAAAGGAAGCTTGGTCTTATTCTCTTGTTTTTATTCCTACAGCCTAAATTCAGGCAATTTTTATCTCTCCTGCTAGTGCAAGAACTACTAATGACTGGTCTCCTGACTTGTGCTCTCCTTTCCCTCTTCCATCTCCATCTCTAGATAGAAATATCAATCCGGCAACTGCAGTGATATCTCTAAATTGAAAATGTGGGAGAAAACATGAATACCATAAAACTTATTTTAATCATTTTCAGAGCACAATTCAGTAGTTGACCAGGCACCACCAGTGCATCGAACTATGAACTCTCCAGAGTAACTCCTCAGACTCTGGCAATCACAGTTTGACTCTCTCTGCATGAGTTTAAATTCTTTACACATAATACAAGTGAAATAATGTAATACTTGTCTTTTTGTGGCCAGCTTATTTCATTTAACACAGTGTGCTCAAGGTTGGCCTTGAGAATGGGTCAGAATTTCCTTCCTTTTGAAGACTGAACAATAGTTGATTATATATGGACAATGTTTTGTCTGGCCTTTCACGCAGCAATGCAGCCACAGAAATATTTAAACCATCACTCATAACTTTACAGAAGTGTTTCTCATTGCTCTTATGATTTCAGGGCCTCAAGTGATGCTATAGCATTCATCCTCTGTCCTTCTCACATGGGCTTCCCCTGATGTTGGCACAGACTTTTCCATGCTTGGGACCCAGGCTTTTCTTTAGTTTATAGTTTTGCCCCCAGGATAAGGCCAACTTGAACTTCATACTTGGCTTCATATGGTATCTTCTACAGGAGGCTCTCCCCACCCCACCCTCTTTTTGTGAAACATGTCAAATTTATTTCTACCAGTATACCGGCAAAGTACCCAGAGGTTGGCATACTTGGACAACTCAAGAGACTTTTGTCGCTGTGAATGAATGGATGATGGAGCGGAAAGTATGTGGAGTCGTGGGTGCTGTGGGACTCGACAGAGGGACCTGGACTAAATCCAGGTCACAGCATGTGTGAAGAGGCAATCCTACCCAGTACACTGGCCATGGACTCCATCTGTGGCCATAACACATAGACTTGCTCACTCTGCACACAGGGCAGAAGACATGCAGGGTGAAGGCTTGTATTCTCCAGGTCTCAAATCCTTGTAGGTGTTTTAGGACTTTTAGGGCCATCTTAATAATTTTGTAATTTGTAAAAGATGCTCACACTTTTTCTGCTTTCCTTCTTTACCAGTTTCCCCTCTTGCTCTCCTGCCACCCTGGACTTGGAAATAAATCCATATGTTTAGGTCACTTCAACTCAAGTGAGACTTTATTCTGTGAAGTGTGTAGTTTGTAAAAGGCTCAATGGGCTATTTTGGATCAAATAACTCTGTTTTCTTTAGCCATTTAAAATAGTCTATTTTCATTTTTTCAGCCACTGCCTCATGAAAGGACCTAAGAATATCCTCAACTTAGTGTTAGATCCCGTAATTACATTTTCCCATTTTGAAAGCAGTTATGCAGTCCTTACAATAGAGTCAGCCCTGCTAAAAATAAACTCCAGGCAGTTCATATTAACTGTGTAATAATAACAGGCAACAAGGAGGCTCGGTGTCCAAATATGATGAAAACAGGAAGTTCGTTACACAAGCTGTTCTTTCCTGATAGATCTGAATTCTTAAAGCCTTAACTCAAAAATAATCCCTTCAGGTTATAAATAAAATCGGAGGATCTTCTCTTCTCTCTAGCTTAATGGAGATGATAACATCGCAGCTAAATAAATCCACTGTTATGGATGGTGGCGAGCCAGAACACCGGGTTTTGTGGAGGAAGGAGTCAGCGTGGAGACCCTTGTCTTCACCCCTGGCTGCTGGAGGCATCTGCCCCAGGCTTTCCTCTTTCCTTAACCCGGGAACAAGTTGCCAAGGGGATGCTGCTGTACTAGGATACGATGGCAGCGAAACAGAGCGCCTTCAGGTGTAGAGAGGATTCTTAATTTTCTCCGAGGAGAAAATACCCTGAGAGAACAAACACAATTCCGAACGCCTGTCAAATAGCATCCTGCCTCTTCAGGGCCACAGTGAGGTCCCAAGGTATGTAAGTCCCTCCTCTTAGAGCACTTCTCTTCTTCAGCGAGTGCCATTGGTTGCCAGGATTCACGTGAGCATGGAGGAAGATTGTCTCCAAGGCAGCCAGAGCAGCTCCTCTTCCTGTATACAAGCCCCAGCCCTCCAGGGTGCTATGACTCGGTGGGGGGTGGGGAAGACTTGGGACTCTGCCATCCACCTCCTCCTTGGGAACCTTTCCCTGCCTATTGCCACGGTCACCAAAAGTACCTCAGTGGCCAGGACAGGCATTCCAGCTTCTCTTCATTTCCTGTCACACAAAAGAGACCAGGTTGGAAAGTCTACCCAATGATCGCCTACGGGATGGGGTTCAAGTGGGAGAAAGGAATAACAGAAATGTGACCGCAGTGGACAGGGAGATGGATATGCTGACCCGACTCAGTGGGTGCTGTTTGCTCTCTCCCAGGGCTGGACCAGCTGAAGCAGTTTCCCTCTCGCTGGCCCAGCAGCCTGGTCACAGGAAGGCTCGCCTCTCGGTGGTCCCAGCTGTCTACTTGCATGGGGGCTTGCGCACCTCTTCCAGGAGTGTGACCTTCCTTTGCTACTCGGGTCCAGAAGCAGATTCATGGAGGGGTATTCTTCCTGTTTGTGGAGTAATGGCCCTCATGGGTCATGACACCCGAAACTTGTGTCCTTTAACAGGGTGACAGTAGCTACTGGGTGCTGTGAATTTTATATACTGTGTACTCTCATGCTTCCGTATCTATGCATTTATCTAATTATCTATCCATATTAACCCTTTAGGATGTATCCTAGTTTCTGTAATGAGGGTTTGATATTTCTTCATTTTCTGAAATCCCGACATTTTCAGGAACTGGAGCTGATTTGACCTCTAAATGAGCCCAACCCTGACATTTTCTACCACCGAGCAAACCCCAGGAGGAGTGGTGGAGACTTCTGGGAGAGAAGGAGGGACGAAGAAGACAAACTTGTGATCCCGCAAACCCTCTCAGGAAGCTTGTTAGAAGCGGCCACAGAATGCCCCACATCTCTGCACATACCCAGGTTCTTGGCTCAGAGAGTCTGGGACTATTATTTGGAAAATACTGCAACAGATTGTAGAGGGAGCTGTCTGGGGTGGGGGGAGGGAGAGTCAAAGAGGGAAAGAGGTCCCTTTTGGGAAACAATAAAGATTCTCTCTGGGATCAGAGAGGAGTCTGTCTGTCATGGGGAAGATTCCCCCACTATGATCATTAAAGGAAGAGCAAAGGGTGCCTGAGAGAGCAGAAGGTGGCAGGGAAATCGGAGCAGACTGTGGGGTGAGCAGCTTTGCCAGGGGGCTGTAGGAGAGAGGTGGCTTCTGGGGACCTCCCTTTGGGAGATCACAGAGCTGAAAACCACTAAGTAGACGATCTGGGAGGCCTGGTGTAGGAAGCAGCCCACACTTGATTCCCTTCAGTAATGGCAATCACGCTAGAACTCAGCCTGCAGCCTGCTTGCTGGCACGGGCATAGTGAAGAAGACTTCTAGAAGTCTTCTCTCTCTCTCTCTCTCTCTCTCTCTCTCTCTCTCGTAACAAGGAAGAAATATTAACATTCTTAGAGAATGGAGAAGCTATCCTAAGTATGTGGGAAGAAGTGTTTTACTAGATTTCTGAGCTAAGTGGAGTGGCGTCTCCCTACCAGTCAGTCGTGTCTGCTGTTCTCAATCCTGCTGCCGGAAGGGGAGTTCTGTATCATAAAGATGTAGGGATATGCAGGTTTGCTTCATTTCCATGGCCCACTGATAGCTCACAGTACTACAAATCCAGTGCTCTCCTGTGCCTTTGTGTGTGTGTGTGTGTGTGTGTGTGTGTGTGTGTGTATTCCAACACCTGTCACAAAGCCCTTCCTGTGGGTGCTGAACACATCTATTTTGTATATGACTGAACAGTTATCGGGCTTCCTTTGGTTCTAAATATCAATGGTTTCTGTTACATAAAATTTTCTTAACTTTAAATTCTACTTTCTGAGTTTTCACTAATGATAGCAACCGTGTTCCATATTTTGGAGATTTCTGCCTAGCAACTTGACTGGGAGCCATTTGAGTGAGCAGCACAGTCCTCAAGCTTTCTGGATTGCGAAGCTCTATTGTTTCTTGACTTCCACATATTATCCATGGGTTTTTTTCTTTTTCTCTTTAACAGAGGCAACATTTAAAGGGAGAAAAGTCATTACAGCTCAATTTCTATTTTGCTTTTGTTATTTCTGTCCCAGGTGATGGTTCCCAAGATATATATTTAAAAAAAAAAACCACAAATATTGTTTGCAGAACTTGTGCCTGCGTGCCAGGGACTCAAAAGATAGCTTGTTGGAATAAGACAATTGTTTTAAGAATTATTAGTACACATTACTTATGCATAATGGGTTTATCATGACATTTTCATATATGTATATAATGCACTTAAATTATATTCAACCCCCAATATCCTTTCTTCACCAAATGTTCTTAATGCCTAGTATATGTTGGACCTGTTTTATGTTCTGGGGACTCGAGGGTGTCTAAAGCAATGCTCCTGTTCTTAGGGGCTTATGTTCTCATGGCAGGAAGAAACAGATTATGGAGGAGTGACACAAAGTTCGCATGTGTGCCACCTTATACTAGTTGCAGAAAGCTTCTACAGTAAAAGACATTTAAACAGAGACTTCAAAGACACATACAAGCCAAGTGCATCCATAAGAAGAGCTTTTCTGGAGGAGGAAACTAGGGTACCAAGATGTTGACATGGACAACTCAATTGCCTTGTGTTTTGAGGAATGTCAAGGTGGCCATGAGAGTGGACTGGAATGGATGCCAGGGAGAGGGAAGGTCACGCAGGTTCCTCTAGCCACAGGAAAGGCCTTAAAGATTTGTTTAAGGACATTTGTGTTATGTGTATATTATAAGCGTACCACATGCAGTGTCCCATGGCTGCAGTAAGGGACGTAGAATTCTGAGCCCCTGGGTGGGAGAGACTGCATGACCATCATGGATGGAGGGAGTGCTGGCCTTGGGTGAGGGAAATTTGGTGGCAGCTGGGAAGGAGAGAGGTGATGACGTGGTGTCTAGTGATGAAGAGCTTCAGCCTGAGGAAGAAATCATTCCCACAGTGAGACAGTAGACAGGTGCTTTTACAGCCGTTCTGGATACTGGTCACATTCTTGGGAATGTCTCGGCAGTGTAAATCCAGGTACTGCTAGTGAGCTATGGCCTCCATTGCCTGTGGGTAAGTCTCAAACTCAGACAAACTCGGTCAGAGCAGCTGGGGGAAGGACTCACCTGACAACTGGAGTTCTGATAGACATGCTATATGACCTGAGGGTGGAAGCCAAGACTCACTAGTCCAGAATAGGGAAGGAATTGGCTTAGACTAGAATATAGCAGGCGGGTTGAGAAAGGCTTTTGATATGGATGTATTTTGAAGGCAAAATACACAGGATTTCAAATAGATTACCCACAGAATGAGGGAGGAAAATGAGGATAACTTATTAGTCTTGTAATTTATTGAGATTGGGAAGACCGTGGGAGGGGCAGATTTAGGAAGGGGTTGACAGTTAGAAGGACTGTTTGAAACGTAAATTGGAAATACTTTGTCAATGCTGAAGTAAAGACCTCAAGTAGGCAATTGGAGGTGAGTGTCTGAAGTTGTAAACGTTGGTCCTAGTTCTTAGACTCCACTGTATGAAGTGAATATTGGGCAATAGAGGTCAGTAAGTCTCATGGCCGTTACAGCATCATTTCTAAATAAAGGACTCAACAGGTGGTTTTGAGTAGCCTACTATTTGCTATAAAAATTTGGAAATAGCGTGGGTTCACCAAGACTTCCTGTATGTTTGTTGTTGAATGGTGATCCAGGTGTCCAGGTTCTGCAGTCTTCGTGTGCCTGGATTTTATACTGTGTTTGTTAAACTTATTTCTCCTGGGGCTGGAGAGATGGATCTGAAGTGAGGAACAAATGCTACTTTTGCAGAGAGCGCGCATTCAGTTCCTACACTTACACCAGGCAGCTCTCACAACCACCTGTAACTGTAGTTCCAGGGATCCGACACCCCATCCAACCACTCCTGGCCTCTTTGGGTGCCCATGCTTATGTGTACATACCCGTATGGAGATACATACACATAAAGAAAGTTAAACATTAAAATATTTTTACAAAAATTACGTTTATGTGTTCTGCCCACACATATGTATGTGTACTACGTGCGTGCGGTGCCCACAGAGGCCAGAACCACATGTGTGTGGTGCCTACAGAGGGCAGAAGAGAGTTAGGTCTCCCTGGAGCTGCAGCTGCAGAGAGCTGCTAGGTTCTGGGAACAAAACAGGGGTTCACCTGCAAGAGTAGGAATCTCTCTTAACCATGGAGCCACCTCTCCAGCCCCAATAAAATAACTGTTAAAAATGTATACATCATACATCGTTCTACAAAATAAAGAGACATAGGTCAGAAAACAGGTTAGTTTTTTTTTTCCTGTTAATTGAGTTGTTCGCCATATTTTAAATCGGAAACCTAAGTGGGCATTTAGAAAATCTATTGTCCATTCTGAAGGTGTCACAGCCTCAGGAAAAGCAGTTAATATTCGGGATTATACAGGCCAGAACTTCGAGAGAAGGCAGCGAACTCAAACTCATGATCTGAAATTCAAAGGGGATTAGATGCAAAGCCCACAAAAGACCGACCCCCCCTTCACAGCTTGCAAGTGATATCCTTGCAGCAAGGAATAGAATTAGCAATTTTTAAAAGACAACTTTTATTTTTCATTAAGCTGGCTGCAGCATTAAGACTGCAGGCTTCGCAACCATCTGCCTTGGTCAGAATTCTGGCGCTGCCATTTGTTAGCTGTGTGCTCTTGACTGAGTTTCTTAAAATCTGCTCCATTTTCCTTACCTGTGAGACAAGGGACTGCTCCAAGTGAAAAGCTGCAGCTAATAGTGTTAGAATTAGAGAATTAAGTTAAGATATGTACTCGGAGCAGTTCCTGGCTAAGTGGGCACTGGTTGCTCCAAAATTAAAAATAAGAAAAAACAAAGCAGGGCTCAGGAGACGGCTCCATCGGGAAGCGCCTGCTGCATAGGCAGGGTGGACTGAGTCTGAGTCCCAGTACAGAAGGAACACCAGGTATGGCGACATATACCCTGTCATCCCAGCACGGGAGGTAGAGACGTGAGGATAGTTGGGGGTCTTTGACTAACTGATGAATTGGTGAGACCTAGGTTCAATGAGAGACCCTGGTGGAGAAAAGGAGGTGGGGATGATTGAGAATGACGTCTGACACCAACTTCTGGCTTCGGTAGGCAGATGTGTACAGGCATCCACCCCACCACACACCACACACAGATAAGGCAATCCTCGGGCACAAAGGTGGGAGTGAGTGGTCAACACCCAAATCTACTGTTTGACTTTTAGGATTTTACAATCAATTTTGGGTGTGCCTATAATTTTAAAAGTGCTGAAAACGGTAAAGGGCGTAGAACCATGCCGAGGGTAGAACGTGCAAAAGACCAGGTGAGAGAATGTGTCTTTTTCTTTAGAAAGCAGGGTCTAGGGGCTGAAATAAAGCTTGACAGCTGGAGTTCCTGTCACCAACAGAGCCAGGAGCACAGCAATGGAGTCAGAGAGGATAGGTGAGGAAGAGCTTTGATGCTCTGCTGTGGGCACGCTCACTGCCTCGGAGCCACAGGGGAGCCTGATCCTCGGGTCTCAGCTTCATCGTCTGAAATCAAGAGTTCAGTTTAGATGTGTTCTAAAGTCAAACGTGGCTGTGGGTCTCTGCGTGGAATGCCTGTTCCTGGAAATGAGGCCCGGAGACATGACACAGAAGACTGTCAGGTATGAGAATACTTACGTTGGTTTTGGTTGGGATTCAGCCTGAATAATACCAAAGATCTCTTTTTTTTTTTTTAAAAAAATGTTATTGAAATATTTTTTCATTTATTTTACATACTGACTGCAGTTTCTCCTCCCTCCTTTCTTCCCAGTCTGTTCCTCCCAATGCACCCCTGTTTCCCATTTACCCTACTCCCCATCCACTCCTCCCTCCTCTCCATTCAGCAAAAGGCAGGCTTCCCATGGGCTAGAACAAAGCATGACACATCAAGTTGAGGTAGAACTAAGCTCCTCCCCTTGCGTCAAGCTGGGCAAGGTAATTCAGCATGGGGAACAAGTTCCCAAAAGCCAACTGAGTGCCAGGACAGGTCCTGATCTCACTTTTAGGAGCCTTACAAAGAGACCAATCTACACAACTGTCACAACACACATGCAGAGGGCCTACTTTGGTCCCATGGGAGGCTCCCTGACTGTTGGTCCAGAGTTCATGAGCTCAGGTCAGCTGTCAGTGGGTTCCGCTGTCATGACTCCCCTGGCTCATACAATCTCTCCTCCTTTTCTTCAGCAAGACTCCCAGAGCTCAGCTCAGTGCTTGGCTGTGGGATCTCTGCATCTGTTTCCATCAGTTACTAGATAGACTATCTCTGATGACAGTTAGGGTAGTCACCAACAAACATCTCTTTCAATCTGAGACTCTAGGGACTGTCTTAAGTATTGTAACTGGCCTTTTTATCCCCCATTCCTACCCACTGGCCTCATCTCCTCAGTGGAGAGCCTTAGATTTAAATATTTACATAAGAACTCCAGACGAAGGTGTGATTTCCATTCTGCAGTAATTCCCAGGCACATAAAACTCACAGCCCTGAGTGACCTCCTGGGAAAATTCAGGGCACCATTTTCTACGGTGTCTAAGATATCACAGCAGAATTTCTAGATGACCACATTATCACCACCACCCTTACTCTGTGTTGCAAATGGGAAAAATGAAAGGTGCCAGGGTACTGTCTCCCTGGGAGCAGGTGTCAGGCTTCATGGCTGTGTCCTGAGAGCTGGTGTCCAGGCAAAGTCAGGACATTCAGGTGGTAGAGTGGTTGCCTCAGAAGAGAGAACAGGAGGTAACTGAACACAGCGGTGGTGGATTGGCTGACAGCCACGAGTCACGGAGCCACAGACAAAATGACAAAAAAGATTCAAGGAGTAAGAGAAAAAAGTACCCATAAAGTTGCATTGGTCAAAATAAGGAGATTTCAGCTATCTATAGATGCTGGAGGTACTGAGGAAGAATGACAGAGGGCCCAGGGACTGAAGCGTGCAGAACAATACCTCTGGGGAAGGTGAGTCTGCAAGAAGTGGGCTCTCAGAGAGAGGGTCCTATAAGATCAAGCTGGGAGGCTTAGGCTAGGCAGAACCTTAGGGTTTAGTGCCCTCTGAGGAGAGCAATTGAAGTGTTACTGTTGCCACAATATGGTTGCTTAGCTAACAGAGTGGCACTTGTTTAGGATAGATTCAAATCAAGTGTAAGGCTAGCTCTAGCCCAAAAGTGAGAGGCCCTTCATTGTCCATGTCTTACCACAAGCAGAGAAACCATGCTGAATAGCACCGTAGCTTTTTCTAGTGAATACTGTGGTCCAGAATTAGATTCTACAAGACCCACCCATCCGGAAAAAAATAGACTGATGACCCTAAAGCATCAAGATGCTGCCTTTTCTTTTTCTCTAAAGAATTAGTAATTTGTTTCTATATTTGAGAAGTCACAGTGTGTTCCTGTGACCAAAGCATAACAGACTTGCACCATGATTCCAAATGTTTCTCAAATCCAGGGACACTTGTCTCAACGTTGAGTTAGCACATTAAAACTGACTTCCTTGGCTGAGACCAGCTCTTTCATTTACAGGTGTCCCCCAAGATAGCAGCTCAGGAGAACAGTAGCAGGCTGTGTGCCAGCTTCTACCAGAAACATTGAGCCAAATCGGTTATTTCCATATGTCTAACCAACTTTAGGCTGGCACTAATGACACAATGCAATCGCAAGATGAAGCACTTAGGTGAAAGCCAACTGCATTCCCCTCTTTGTAAAGCCTTCTGAGAGAGCAAAGTTTGGATCTGTCCAGCCAAGGTCAAATTCAGAGTTGTCTTGTTCTAGAGACAAATAGAAAAGTTTAAACAATGATCTGTATGGTTTGTACAAGTTATTATTCATTCAAAACATAAGCAAGACCTTAGCATCACCCCTCTGTGTCTATGAACAGATGTATGGGTGGGTACCACTCTCTCACAATTATCTTATGTAGTTCTGCAATTGGACATGTAGCTTTGGACCACTCTCTCACAAGGCAAAGCTCCCGTCCTTTTTTGAGTGTCCCCCTGACTCATTCCACCCCATGTTCATTGTTTCTTCTGAAACAGTCCTTGCCTCATCATAGGATTTGACCAGCTTTTCAAATGAGCAGAATGCCTGTACTTCCAACCTAAGTTCAGGAGGTGCATTAAAGTCTGGCCTAAGCCAAGCTTTAAATACCCCGGAAGTTAGAACACAGTGAGGAGTTCAGGGAAGGCTTCAGTTTTAATCGATTATGTCTTCTGAGGAACCACCTGGAATCTAAGCTTTTGGATACGTAATCTATATACCTGGAAATAACCAGCATCCCCAAATTCAATCATTTTGATGACAGCCCATTGAGACACAGGACAATTTCATCAACCTGCCACGTCCCTCAGGTTCTTATCCCCAAATAATTACAGATGTATTTTCCATCATTAGGAGTGAGTTTCATCTGTTCTGAATCTGTGTGTGTGTGTGTGTAAACACACAGTATGTGCTCTTTTGCATCTTATTTCTTTCATTGAGTATAGTGGTTTTGAGATGTATTCATGTTGCATGGAGCAGTAGTTCATTCCTTTTTACTGCCGAGGAGTATTTCATTCTTTGAATATACCACTTAACAATAATTTACTCTGTCAGTCTTAACCTGGACTTTTCCAGTTCTCAAGACTACTATTATCTTCTTATATAAAACTTTATCTAAACATATCTGAATTTAAAGATTTGAACATTCCATGGTAAACAAATTATAACCCACTGTTTAAAGTGTTAATAAATGCTGTTGGTAAAAGCTTAGATTTCAAGTACCGCCCATGTATGTCTCAGGACAAGAGCGGAGTTGCTGTGCCTAGGGTGGAAATGTTTAACACTCAGGAGGCACAGCAGGACGTAGCTGCAAAGTCAACGCAGCCTACTCCACAGAGCAGGTTTCATGCAGGCAAGGATATATAGTAGACCCTGTCCCAAGAAAAATCCAGGAAGAAAGACAGAAAGAATGAAATGAAAAAAGGAAGGAAGGAAGGAGGGAGGGAGGGAAGGAAGAAAGGAAGGAAAAATTTGTGAACAGTTTCCAAAGGAGTTAAGCCATTTTAAACTCACTCACTGGCAGTGAATGAAAACTTGCATTGCTCTATATTCTGCTTAACATTTGCTGGTATTGACATCTTAAAAAATTATAGTGTGTGTATGCGTGTATATGTACCATGTGTGCCTGACTCTAATGGACACTGGTGTTTTAATTTGTGTTAGCTGACGACTGAAGATGCTTGTGCTCCTTGGCCATTCGAGTTTCCTTTGTGAGCTGCCTGTTCAAGTCCTTTTTCTTATTTAAAAAACTGGGTCATCTCTTTATTATCGAATCATAGGATTTCTTTGTATGTTTTGGGCGCAACATATTTGTCACATATAAACACGTATAGTGATTCTTCCTCACTGTGTGGCTTGCTATTTATTTTCTTGATGTGTTGGATGAGCAAACGTTGCGTGGTTTGAGTAAGTACAATTTATCCGTGTTTTCTTTGTGTGAGTCATCTATGTCCTTCTCAGAAAACTTTTGCTTGTTGCCAGGGGGCAAAGTACTCTTCTTTTAGACTTTGATGTTTTTTCCCTTGTGACTTGATTGTATTATTCTCACATTGAACTTGATGGCCCATTTTAAATGGATGCTGTCTGTGTGTACAGTGTGAGATGGGGTCAAAATCTTTCTGCCATTAAAAAAATATATATACATCCAGATAGTCCCAATCAGTTGTTGAAGAGATTTTTTTTCTCTCTGCTGAATTACAAAGTCGCTCCATTGTAGGTGTGTGGGTCTATTTCTGGACTCTCTATTCTGTACTTAACCACGTCTTCTCAAAGTGTTAGCAATGGTTTTGACACAGGAATGGATTGAGATTCCTAGCTATACAGAGTTATATGAGTTAGCGCTGTCTTATACTAAACATTAAAAAGATTATTTTTTTAAAAAAAAATATGTGTATGTGGGTATGTGCACAGGAGTGCAGGTTCCCATAAATCCCAGAAGGTGGCGTAGAATTTCCTGGAGCTGGAGTTTCAGATAGTTGTGAGCCACTCAATTTGGGTGCTGGAAACCAAGTTCAGGTCCTCTACAGGGGTAGTTAGCACCCTCAGCTTTGTCCCCAGCACCAGTAACCACTTTTAAAATCACTTTAAACACTCATGTTAATGAACGCAAATTTATTTGATTCTCATGGAAGTCCTTGAGGGTAAGTGGCTAGCAAGAGCCAAAGTGTGTTGTGTGTTTTGGCTTTTACTTCCCCACAGCAAGCAATGTCGTGTACAAAAGGAGATGGAACCAGGGAAGCATTAGTTGGTTTGAGAATAGAAACAGAGGGAACAGTGAAGCCTGGAGAGGCATGGGTATTGGCAGGGTTGGAAAAACCGTCTGCTCCAGATCCCAAATAAGCTGTTGCCTTCCTGCCCCAGCCTGTTATTTCAAATGGCTGTGTGGCAGCTGTCCTGAAAGTGGAAAAAGCCATCTTACATTGAATCCTTTGCAATTAATTAAAACAAAAATGCGAGTTCTTATCCTTTGTATGTGGTACCCACTCTCTCATGAGTTCACATCGTTGCTCTCTTCAGGAAGTACCCTGTCTCCTTGAATTCAGACCACTTGGCTCCTGCACATTTGTAATGGCTCAGGTGGAGCTGTGCCTTGTAGTCTATCCAGGATCTTATCGTTGAGAGGCTGGGGTAGATCTTTCCCAGTTTTTACATCCCTTTTAGAAACAGCCCCACCATGGTGACTTATAACCACAGTCTTTACTCTGTGTCCCAAGGTACTGTCTTATCTGCCTTGCAACCCCTTTACCACCCCCGAGAATCTGTTTCCGTGTTGACTCCAACCCACCTGCTTCCATCCCTGCACCTCTCCTCAAAGGTATGACTTGGTATTCATTCCTGTTATCAATAAGATGCATAGGCTTTGGCAAAACAAAATTGTTGATTAATTGATGGAGAGAATGCCTTTGCCAATCTTTCCACTGGCAAATAATTTCCATCTTTCAAGACCAGAAGCACTGTTGTTTCCTGGGAGAAAATGAAGTTTCCCTTAGGAAGACTTGGTTGCTTTATCTATGCATCTACTTAATACTTTGTGCATTTTTTCCATAGACACAGCTTTTGTTACAGATTTGTTGGAAGTGTAAATCAGTTGTTATTTGTTACAACATGTGGGGCATATAATTATAACAGCTTCTCAGATATACATTTTTTTATATTTATTTATTCATCTTTTTACTTACGCTGTGTGTGTGTGTGTGTGTATGTGTGCATGTGTGTTTATCAAGGTACACATGTGTCAGTCAGAAGACAACTTACAGAACTCGGTTCTCTTTCCATCATGTGGGTTCTTGGGATTGAACTGGGTAGGTCATGAGGATTTGTGAAAAACACCTGTATAACTGAACCACCTTGCCGGCCCACAAAGTAGGTTTTCTCAATCAAATAGCTGAGTGCCTTTGTTGAATGATTATACTGTTTGCATTTGTTCGACTTTTAAGTATATAAAGAAGTGTATGTGTGATGATTTGCATAAGTGTATGTGTTTTGCCCTCTAAAGCTGTAGACAGTATTTGCTTAGGGCACACATCTGGGGCTTGTGCCACCCTTGGCTATTGCGTACCATGCCAGACAGACCACGGCATTTCTTTTTCCTAATTCAGAATCCTACTTCCCAAAACTCCATCAGTGGACCATCTTGGGATAAGATTATTTTCTCTTCCCTCATCCTGAGTGAAGAAGTCTCAAGGTCGCCTTTGATGACCTTGCTGCTGGTACCTAAGAGAAGACTCTAATAAAGCTGCAGACACTCCACAGATTCCTGTCTCTCAGAACTTAATCCCATTTGCATTTTGGCTATGATCAGATGGTGGAAACACAAACTCCAAACTGTCAATCAACTTAGGCTTCTTTTCCAACTTTTCATAAATATATTTCTTTAAAAATTGTTGAACATTCCTGAAACACTAAAACAGCACAACTAATTTTACAAAATTATTGCAATGTTTTTAATCTATATATTATAGTTCATAACCTAGAATTGTTTGTTGCTGAAAATCCACAATGTACAAGTGAATATGCATGTGTGTAGATGCATGTGTGTGTGTATAAATGTTGGCATTCTGAGATTTGAGGGAGAAAAGAGGGGAGATATTTACTGAAAATATATTTTTCATATTGTCCAGTTTTTACCTTTAAATATCAGTTGAAAACATTTTTAAAGTATATAGATTTCTGGCATGTAATTTATCTTCAAAACAGAAATTAAACCTAACCAGTTATAAATTTGAGTTTCTTTCTGAATTAACCATGTTGGCATTACCCCAGTTACCTCCTTATGTTCGCATGGTTGCTTCCAGACTCTATGTAGAATTTTATGCCTCTGTAGTATCAAATTTGTTAAATGGCATATTTTTATATCAGTAATTTTTATAGCATATTGTTATTCCAGACTTTTACATGTCTCTAATTTATTCTTAACTTCAACACAGCAGTATTGATTTTTTTTTCAAGTTTGATGGCATGAGCTTTCGGTTGTGATTTAGAGTCCCCCTAGCACAATCAATAATTTCCACTTCTTTTTTTTTTGTTCTTTCTCAAACCTAGATGTTTGAGCAGGTGCAACAGTAAGCATCAGTGTTCCTTGTTTTGTTTTTTATTTCTCTTTGAGAAACATTTCAATTATCTCTTGCAATGATTCAGATTAAGCATCTTGATGACTCTGAATTATCTAGGGCATTTCAGTGCCTAACAGTAAGAATAATTCTGTTTGCAAGTCAAATGGGACCTGCTTGAGTCTCTATAAAGCACACCCCTCCTTCCTAGTCTCCCTAACAGAGTCATTTGGTCATAGTCTTTTCCGAAGCCCTGAATTTATTGTTTTACAAAGTGTGGTCATTGGGTTACATAACTGGCCTGGGAAGGATTTAGGGGCAGTGTCCCTGCAGGTGCTGTAGCTGTGGGTGCCGGGATTAAGGTTGCAGGGACAAAGAAGGCTGCAGGGCTATCATAAGCACTGCACAAAGTAAGGTTCTCAAGGATCCCAGCTGAGAGGATGATTTTGTCCTTAGATGCTTCATAGTTGACACCAGCTGTCCCAAGTAAATGTTCCTACCTGTGTTATTTAGTCCCTGCTTCAAATAGTATTGACAGACCTGCACAGAGCATCCAATTTTTTGTTTTAATCGTACTATTTAATTTTTGGCACAGAATTATGGCCATATTAATGGAAATGAAAACGAAGAAGAAAAATTAAACTGAAAATCAAGTCTTTTCTATTTTCTCTTGCTATAACTTATGATGAGCTGTAATCATAGACTTTATAATTTTCTATTCTAGTTTATACATGTTTTAACGTTTTTGAGAGAGGTTCTTGCCATGTAGCCCAGGATGAGTTCAAATTTATGACTCTGCGTCTTCAGTGTTCTGAGTGTTGGTGACCATGCATCACCATATCTGGCTTTTCTATCCTAGTTTTTGAATACTTATGGAAATCACGCTTTTGTTGCTACAGACTATTTGTAAGACCAACTTTATATGTCATGTGTTTTCACATACCAATAGATATTCTTTGAGAGAAATCGGTTTCTTAAATATTATATATATATATATATATATATATATATATAAATTGCTAAATTTTCCACAAGTTACAAAGAGTTACCAACATCAATATCAAGTATATTTGCCATCAAGTTGGAAATAAAAAACTATTATCCATATCTTTAAGGGGCCCTGTGTACTTTTCCTAGCTCATCCTCTTGCTTCATCCACAGGCTACTTAGTCACTATTTTGTTTTGTGATTTATTATATTGTATTAGTCAGGGTTCTCTGGAGGAACAGAATACACATCATGTACATACACACACATGCAAACACACACACAGATTTTATATATATATATAAAGGGGATTTGTTAGAGTGGCTTACAGGTTATGGTTCAGTCAGTCCAGCAATGACTGACTGCCAATGGACGGTCCAGCAATCCAGTAGTCATTCAGTCCACAAAGCTGGATGTCTCAGCTGGTCTTCAGTATGTGCCAGGATCTCTAATGCCAATGATGGAATGAACTTGCCAGCGAGAGTGAGAGCAAGCAGGGAAAGAGAGCAAGCTTCCTTCCTCCATGTCCTTTATATAGATTCCCAGCAAATGGTGTGGCCGGAAAAAAAAAGGTGTATCTTCCTGTATTAGTCAGGGTTCTCTAGAGTAACAACTTATAGAATTAATTTCTCTCTCTATATATAGAATGGGGATTTATTAGGATGTCTTACAGGCTGATCCAACAATAGCTGGCTATGAACAGAAAGTCTAATAACCCAGTAGTTGTTCAGTCCACAAGGCTGAATGTCTCAGTTGATCTACAGCATATGCTGCAATCCTGAAGAAGTAGTCTCTAATGCCAGTGGCAAGGGGAGGGAGAACAGGCAAAGAGCAAAAACATCCTTCCATGTTCTTCTACGGACTTCCAGAATAAGCGGTCCAGATTAAAGGTCCATATATTGCCTCAATATATGGATTAAAGGCATGTGTTTTTCTACCTCAAAGATACAGATTAGAAATGGATCTACCCACTTCAAATTAAGCAGAAGTCCTTCACAAGTGTGCTCTCCATTTCTGTATTTTAGCGGATTCCAGATGTAGTCAGGTTGACAACCTAGAATAGTCATCACACTTCCCACCTTAAAAAAAAAAAAACTGAATTAATGGTGAGTCTTTCTATCTCAAAAGATCTTGACTAAAAGTGTGTCTTATTACTTCAGATAACTTAATTAGGAAAAAAATCTCTCACAGGTGCACCCAACTGCTTGAGTTTTAGTTAATTCCAGGTATAGTCAAGTTGATAACCAAGAAGAGGTCATCATAAGTCTGTCCCTTATCAACTTGACACACAATTATACATTCTTATGTCATACCTAATTTCTAAATGAAAACAATAACCAGGTCATAATTACACCTAACATGATATAACCATCCCACATACAATCACAAATGTGTTATAAATTTAACTAGGTTATAATTATGCCAAGCACGATATAACTATCCCTTGTCCAGCCACAAATGCATCATAAATTTTAGAACAGGTGGCAATGTGCCTTGAGGGACATTTTTTTAGCATCTCAAACTTAAATATCATAACCACTGATATTCTTTTAATTATGTTACAGTACATGATAAAGATATCAAGGAAAGAAAACAGAAACATTTCTAAAAAACACATATATGACAGAAACACTGATATCAATAATCTCAGTTTCTACAACTGGTCATGTGATCTTAGCTGGTTTGTAACTATCTTTCACTACCACCCATTCTGTATTTCCTCCACCTCCAGCAAGTACCTCAACAGGTCTTGGTTCTTTTCCTGGAGGAATGAGCAATATTTTCATTCCTGAAGGGTCTGTGTCCCTTGTCACCCTGCCTGGATGAGGCTGTTGGAGTTTCCCACTGACTTTAGTCACAGAACATGGTGGCACCAAGAGATGCCCTAAGGGATCACCTGCATTCCAGACATGGTCTTTCTTACCTTCATTGTGGGGAAGCAATCCAGTTTCCTCTTGGTAATCTGGATCAATATCCCCTCCTAACACTGTTGTTCCCTTCTTAGTCTGTTGGCTTGAGGGCATTAGGAGCCCAAAGTGGTCAGGGGGATGTCCGAGCTTGCAGTTCAATGGAATGTTTGTTGTGGTTCCTGGCAGCAGCACTTCCCTCTCTAGAACCAAAACTTCTAGGCCAGGAGAACTTAAAGTTGTAAGAACAGGAAGCAAAAAGTTTCCTAGTGGATCACTAGGGGTGATAAGGAGTGGTCCACCCTTTGATTCCAGGACCTGTGGATTTTGGCTATGGGAGAAACCATGCCATATATTGGACACGGATTCAAAGCATATACAGCCTTCGGGAGAACCCTTCTCCAGCTGTCCAAGATGCTGCCACCTAATTGGTGCTGTGCCTATGTCCTCAAAAGGCCATTCCATCTTTCTATCAGGCCAGCTGCTTTCGGATGATGGGAAGCATGGTAAGACCAGTGTATTCCATAATCATGGGTCCACTGTCACACTGCTATGACTGTGAAGTGATTTTCTTGGTCACAAAAGATACTATGTGGAATACCATGATGGTGAATAAGACATTCTGTAAGTACATCAATGGTGGTTATAGCAGAAGCATTACATTCACGAAGGGCAAATTCATAACCAGAATAAATATCTACTCTAAAGGCCAAGCCCTGTCCTTCCCACAGAGGAAGGGGTCCAATGTAGTCAATCTGCCGCAGGTTGCTGACTGGTAACCCCGGGGAATTGTGCCGTATCTGGCATTCAGTACTGGTCTCTGCTGTTGGCAGATCTGGCACTTAGCAGTAGCTGTAGCTAGGTCAATCATGGTGAGTGGCAGTCCACATTGTTGAGACCATGCATAACCTCCATCTCTGTCACCGTGGCCACTTTGTTCATGAGCCAATTGGGCAATGACAGGAATTCCTGGGGGAAAAGGCTGACTGTCCACAGAATGGGTCATTCCATCTACTTGATTACCAAACTCTGCCTCAGCCAAAGTCGCCTTTTGGTGAACATTTACATGAGGCACAAGTATCTTCACATCCTTCACCTGTTTAGAGAAATTGATCTACATACTTCTTTCCCAGATGTCTTTCTCATCAATTTTCCAATCCTGCTCTTCCCAAGTCCCTGACCAGCCAGCTAATCCATTGGTTATAGCCCATGAATCAATGAACAACCACATGTCTGGCCATTTCTCCTTCTAAACAATATGTATGACCATGTGTACTTTCCAAAGATCTGCCCACAGTAAAGGTTTCCCTTTGCCAGTGTCTTTCATGGTTCTCCCAGAATGGGGCTGTAATACTGCAGCTGCCCACTTCTGGGAGGGGCCTGCATAGTGTGCAGGACCATCAGTAAACCAGGCCCTGGTCTTCTCTTCTCACCAACAGATCATAGGGCAACACCCCACGAGACTATGGGTGCATGCTTGGCAGCAGATGGCATCATAATGGGAGTAGAAATCATAGGTATTTGGGTGACTTCTTCATGTAATTTGCTTGTGCCTTCAGGACCTGCTCAACTAATCACGTATATACCACTTCTGTTTGATAATGGACTGCGACTGTGTACATTCTACTTTATGACTTTGTACCACACTTAATACTTAATACCCCACTCATGATGGGCGTCTCAGTCACATGGTAACTTGGTAGCCCACTGTCAAATTTTCAGTTCCCCAACGCAGGCTGAGCAGCCTTTCAAAAGGACAATAGTTGTCTGTAGATGATGAGAAAGACTTGCGTCAAAATCCCAAAGTCAAAGGCTCCAAACAGCATCCCTATCTGCTACTGACACCTCAAGTACCATCAGGTCTGCTGGGTCATATGGTCCAAGTGGTAGAGCAGCCTACACAGCTGCCAAAGAGCCTTCTCTTGCTCCAGACTCCACTCTACGCTAGCAGCTTTCTGAGTCACCTGGTATACAGGTCTGGGGAACCCAAAGAGAGGGATGTGCTATTTTCAGAATCCAACTAGGCCCACTAAACATTGAGTTTCTTTCTTGGTGGTGGGAGGGGCCAGGTGCAATGACTTATCCTTCACCTTAGATTGAATATTTCTGTATGCTCCACACCACTGGACTCCTAAGGATTTCACCGAGGTAGAAAGTCCTTGAATTTTGGTTGGATTTACTTCCCATCCTCTGATACACATATGTGTTACCAACAAATGGGATGCCACTTCCTGCTTACTTGGTTCAATCAGCATAATATGATCAGTATAGTGAACTAATGTGATATTTTGTGGAAGAAATTGATGATTAAGACCTCTTCAAACTAAGATATGACACACGGCTGAAAAGTTAATATATCTTTAAGATAAAACTGTATACTTCTGGCCTTGCCAACTGAATTAAAATTGCTTCTGGTGCTCCTTATGGACAGACAAAGGCATTTGCTAGGTCAACAGCTGCATACTGTGCACCTGAAGATGTGTTAATCTGCTCAAGTAAGGACACCACATCTGCAACAACAGCTGCGGTTGGAGTCACTACTTGATTGAGTTTCCAATAGTCAACTGTTGCTCTCCATGGTCCATGTGCCTTCAGCACTGGTCAGAGAAGAGAGCTAAAGGGAGATGTGGTGGGAACCACCACCCCAGCCTCCACTGAGTCCTTGATTGTAGGACTAATTTCTGCAGTTTTTCCAGGGAGGCGATACAATCTTTATTCACTGTTTTCCCCGGCAGAAGTCACTCTTTCTAACTCTAGTAGCCCTCATTCAACATGTCAGGGGATCAATGTGAGATTTCTGCCAACTTCTAAATACATCTATCCCAATTATACATTCTGGGTCTGGGGAAACAACTACAGAATGAATTTGGGGACCCCCTGGACTGACTGTGAGACAGACTTTAGCCAAAAATGTCATTAATTACCTGACCTCCATAAGCCTCTACTTTAACTGGAGGGCCACAATATTTCTTGGTGTCTCCTGAAATCAGCATCAATTCAGAATCAGTATCCAATAGACGCTGGAAATTATGTGCCCCCCCCCAGCAAACAGGTATCCTTTTAAAAGGTAATAGGCACCTCTAGAAAGGACTAGAGAAATGTTGACAGTAAAACTCGTAGGTATTTTATCAAGGTCCTTCACCAGGGGAACACCATCTGTTTATTCAGGGGGTTCTGGGTCTGTAAACTGACTCAAGTTTGTAAATTGTTTCATGGGCCAAAATTTCCCTTTGCCATGATCCAATATAGCCTTTCTTTCATGTGTTTGGGAAGTTTTCTGCTTATACAGATTAAACAAAGTGCACTAGGCTTTTAATCTATTTCATGCCTGGAAACACCATGATTGATTGGCCAGTAACGAATGTCCAAAGGAATCATGCCACCATTAAAAAATCCTTTTGCCTATCCTACCCATTATGGGTTAGGCATTATGGACATTTCTTTGTCTTTGCTGCCTATTACGAAAGCTATTATCACCTTGTGTTTGGTGACTCTGTGAAGCTCCTTGGCCCCTACTACTTTGGGGCCCAATTAAACCCATTGCCTTTAATTCATCCAACTGAGCAGCAATGTCTCCAATCCTAAGGTCTGGCACTGAAAAGGGGCAGCAACAAAGTTCTTCAAAGGTCCTGGTGCCCTCTCACCATTCTGGATGGGTTTTATAGGATTAGCGAAGGGCGTGTCTTCTGGGCCTTCCCATTCTGGAGGATTAAGTTTTACACAGTGTACCTACTCTGCCATTACAATTTCCCTGAGTTGTAAAATCCCTTCCACACCAAGCCAGGGGCTATCAGGGCATCTCCAGCTCCTTTTCAGTAGACGGTCTTTCGACAAGTGCTTCAGCCAATCATTCAAACTTTTGACACTTTGTTTTAAATTGTGCAAGCTTCCATATTAGACCTAGGCTCTCCACTCAGTGGGTCTATATCAATGAGGTCATCCTGATCCAGCTTTATCTTCATTCACTATTATCCCACGCCTTTGAAATCTATCCCCATACATAGACCGCAGACATCTGCTTGAATGAATTAGCAACCTCTTTAAGCTTTTTAGTAATGTAGCACACCTCCTCCTGGGCTATACTTTCTGTTTCTCCTCTAGGAGCCTGCTTAGCCTTTAGTCTGGTTATTGTTGAGGTGTGGAAGCAACCATTGGTGATCCCTGAGGGACACCAGTATTGTCTTGCCTGGCACCTCCTTCAGAGAAAGTCACTTGTGGTGTAGCAGATAGTGAGGGGTTAATCTCTGCAGTCAAAGGCGGGAAAGGCCATATCTCATGGGGTGGGAGTAGGAGTGCATCTTTGCTGAGGGTGGAGAGACTGCTCCTCAGGTGAGATAAAACCTTGAGAATCCGAGGGTTCAGTTTTCAGCTTCAACAGGGTCCTCCTACCCCAAGTTACAGGATCCCTTTACCAATTAATACTCTTCCTTTAGCAGCAAACACCCTCTGAGGCTGGGCCTTGAATTTTCACTGTAACTCATCTAACTTTATAATGAGGGCTTTGGTTTGCTTTCCCGCAGCTTGAGTTCTGTGGATACTGGTGAGAAGATTCTCTTCCAGGGCTTAGAAACCTTTCGACTGTGGTGCACATCTGGAGCTGGTCAGTGTTTTTCAGTGAGCTCGGTATTTTCTTTGACTGTATTCTAAGATGTTAGGACTTAGTTAATCTTATCTTGGAGCTCATTCTTTTCCTTTGTCAGTTTGTTTAGAGATGCTAGAAACAAACGACTAGCAACATAATTTTCCTTATTTTTCCACAAATTGTCAAAAGTTCTATATACAGAGTCACCAAATCTGTTGCCTCTCATAGCTGGTGAATCACAATAATCAAATCGCAATAATCAAATAATCTTAACTCTGTAAAACAGTTCACAGCAGGGGCTTTCAGCATTCTCCAAGCTTCCAGGAGAGGCTTCAGTAACTGTAAGTGTGGGCAGACTGAAGGCCTATTCCATATACTTAAAATATTCATCCTTACGTCCTGTTCCTCTAGAACCACTTCTAGTACCAACACCTGTAATATTTAGGGCTCTCTAGAAAAATAGAACTTATAAAATGAATATGTATATATAATATCAAGTATTCTATTCCATAAAATGAATCTATATCTAAATGGGGATTTATTAGAATAGTTTATAGGCTGTGGTTCAGCTATATGTGGTTCAATGATGGCTGTTTACCAACAGAAGGTACAAGAATCCAGTAGTTGCTTAGTTCACATGGCTGGATTTCTCAGCTGGCCTTCAGTATATGCCAGAATCCTGAAGAATAGGCTCTAATGTTAGTGAAGGAATGGGCTTGCCAGTAAAGTTGGAGGAAGCAGGCAAACAGAGAGCAAACTTTCTCCTTCCATGTTCTTTAGATAGGCTGCCAGCAGGTGTGGCCCACATTAAAGGTGTATCTTCCCACCTCAAAAGATATGGATTAAAAGTGGTTGTTCCCACTTCAAATGATGTAATTAAGAAAAAAATCCCTCACATCAGTACCCAGTGGCCTGGGTTTTAGGTAACGCCAGATGTAGACAAGCTGACAACCAAGAATGACCATCACATTTATCCCCCACTTAAAGTTAATTCTTCAATACTTTGTTATATCCTTAAGAGATATAACAATCCAGTGGATATTTTAAAATCTATATTCAAATGCACTTATTCTAGATGTTTTTGGGTTTGCTTTTATTTCACCCAAAATTAAGTATTATCTGTACCATTGTGTATGTGTGGCATTCATTTTTGTTGCTCTGAAATATTCTATTGTATGAACAAACCATAAATTATTGCCAATATGTTATTTCTGCTTGCTTTTTTTAACCATTACAACCGTTTTAACCATTATAAATGGAAGCACAATAATATAATTTTTTTGTTATGAATCCCCAAGAATCTCTTCATGATCTATATAGATTGACCTTGCTGTTCAGATGGTAAGTAGCCCTTCAGAAATAGTAACAATGCCAAGTTGTTTCCTAAATGATTGTGCCAGGTTTCACTTCCCTTAGCAGTGTGTGCGGATTCCAGTTGTTTCACAAGCTTGCCATGTTGCGAGCAGCCGAGAGTAGAATTGTTGCTGATCTTGTGAGTGGGGATGCACTTTCTTAATTGGTTTTTAACATATTTTTCCAGTAAGTAAGGAGGCAGAACATATTTTCATACAGTTTATCACTTATGAGGTGCTTATTAAAACACTTTGTTCATAGCCTTCTTTTCTTTTTGTTGGATTATAACAGTTCTTTTTATTTTTTATTAGAAAAATAGTCTTTCCTACCATATATTCTGACCATGCTTTTCAGATCCTCCCCACCTCCCCACCCACCCAGCCCCACCCTTTCTTTCTCTATAGCAGTTCTTTGTAGATTTTGAATATTATTAATTCTTCGAGTTATGTGGGTTTGAATATCTTCACCATTTCTATGGCTTTAGCAATGAACAGACAACCTTAACTTGAATGTAGTCACATTATCAAACTTTTCTCTTAATATCCAGGCCCCTTAAGTCTGGTTAACATTTTTCTCTTTTCCATATGTTGAGGACATCTCTTGCATTTTCTTCAGAAATGTTTGAATTCTGTCTTCCACAAATTAGGCTTTTAGTCTACCTGGAATTGGTTTTGTGTGTCACATAAGGAAAAAGCATTTTTATTTCTTTCCTTTTTATTCTTTTGCATTTTGTGCTGCTATCTCAGATGTTCACAAACTGAATAATTTATAATGAACAGAAATTGATTGGTTCATGATTCTGGAGTCTCAGAGGCCCAAGATCAACAAACCTCCATCTTGAGAGAGATTTTTGATATGCTACCACGGGATAAGAAGAAGGTCAAGGGTAGGGAAGGCACCCAAAACAGGCCTGAACTTTCCTTTTTAAAGAAACCAACTCATTCCTTGATAATGGCGTAAGTCCATTTGCCAGGCCAATTTCTTAAGCCCCCACCCCCAACACTGTTACAGAGGTGCTTAAATCTTAGCTTGAGCCTGGGAAGGGAGATTCAAGGTACAACAATAAAAATGGTTTTATTGACAATAAAAACCCATTCTTTTCTTACAGATCTACAATGATGTTTTCCATTCATGTGAGGATCAATTTCTGGCTTTTATAAGTTGTTCTTTTGGTTAGTTCGTTATCATGCAATATCGCATTGTAAAAATTAGCTTTATAGAAAGCGTTGGTATTAGGTAAACCAAATCTCTTTGATTTTCTTCAAGTCTTGAACAGGTATAGCAGAGCAAAACCTGTTGGAATTTTATTTGGAATTTTATCGATCCATAGATCAGTTTAAGGAACATGGCACCTCCCAAATATTGCCTCTTGAGTTCAGGGAATATGATATATGTTTCATTTTAGTTAGTATTCTTGAGTGCTTTGTAATAATTAGTAAAGAAAAAAATTAACAGAGGACTTATATATCTTTTGTTAAGTGTTTTCATGATATTATTGAAAATGGCTTCTTTTAAAATGTGAAGATGGGGCCAGAGAGATGAGACGGCTCAGCTATTAAGAATACTGGCTGCTCTTGCAGAGGACCCAGGCTTAGTTCCCAGCACCCACATGATGGCTCACAACCATCTGTAACTCTAGTTGCCAGGGATCCAACACCCTTGTCTGGTCTCTGTGGGTACTAGGGAAGCACATGGCCCAGAGACACATATGCGAACAAAACACTTACACAATTAAAATAAAAATATATTTTAAAATGTGGTGAATATCCTAAAGATAGTTTTTTTTTGTCTGTAATAGACAATGCAATAGAAAAATGCAATAGAAAATTGACTTCTGTAGATTGGCTTTATATTAGACCAAACAATTACATTTTATTTTTAGTCCTAATTATTTACCTGAAAATTGCTTTGGATTTTAGCATATGCAAAAAGTGACAGTTCCAGCCTTTCTTACCTAATCATCAAGTAAGTTCTTCTCTTCCTGCCTGCCTGCACTGGTTTGGATTTTTCTCGTGCACTGTTCTCTTGTGACAGTGATGATAGGCAGTTTGATACATGACCTACGGCAAAGGGAAACTGCCAGTGTCTTGTGTGTTCTGAGGACTTCTGGGAGTATACTTTTTTGCTTGTTTCTTGTTTTTGAGACAAGGTTTCTCTGTGTATCCCTGGATGTCCTGGAAGTCACTCTGTAGACCAGGCTGGCCTCGAACTAACAGAGATCCACCTGCCTCTGCCTCCCGAGTGATGGGATTAAAAGCATGCACCACCTCAGATTAGCTGCTATTTTTCTCAAAAACAAATGGATGTCATTCCATTCATAATTTTCATCCATCAAGATAATTATCAAATTATTCTCATCCTTTCAATAAGAATTACATTGATCTTTTTTCTATCATTGAACTAATATATTGCTACCACACTCTTGGTTGAAACTGGCCTGACTTTTCTTTTGCAAGTCCTTGTCATGGTTTAGAATCATGCAAATCTCTGCCTTATAAAATGGAAAGGTAAGTTATAAAGTGGCCCCTTATTTTTTAACTCTCTGAAAGGGTTCCCTACCTGTGGAATTATGTTTGAATTTCTAGATTTTCCTTTTGTTCTTTTTCGAATGTGTTCACTAATCTTTTTCAAATATAACTTCATTTTCAAACTAATTCATTATTTCTCTTATGATATTAAATGTGACTGGCCTGCTATTTAAATATGTGCAGCTCTGATTCTGTTATTCTTTCATGTACTGTAACATGAAATGGTTATGGCTTGTTTTATTATGACAGCTTGCACTGTGGTTAGTTTGTATGATGTGTATGTTCATGTATGTGAATGTTGGTGCATACATACAATGGCTCACAACCATCTGTAACTCTAGTTGCTAGGGATTCAACACCCTTGTCTGGTCTCTGTGGGTACATACATACATACATACATACATACATAACCACGTCGAGGTTAGAGGGCAACCTGGGATGTAAGTCTTTGTCTTCCACCTTGTTGAAAATAGCATCTCTTGTCTCCCCTGTCTAGCTAAGAGGGCTTTTCAGAGATGAACCATCACAGAAACTTCAATTATTTCACAAACTGAAGAATATATAGGATATCACACATTAAATAGTCCGATAAAACACTAAAAACAGGAATAGTGAAAGACTACATATATATATATATATATATATATATATATATATATATATATATATATATATACGAGTCAGTTTATTCTATGTATCCTAAACGAACAAAATATGGAAACAGAAGGATTAATGACTGTCTAGGGGAGGAAAGGGACTAATTGGAAATGTTAATGGGACTGAGGGTGCTGCTTTCCTGGATGATGAAAATCTTTTAAAATTAGATTGTGGAAATCATCACGCAACTCTGTGAAAGTACTTTAGATGGATAAATTTATTATGTGTAAACTATATGCCATGAAATTTTAAACTTTAGCACACTATAAAGAGAAATAATAAAAAAATCATGCTAATAATTTAAACGTTTCCTTCTTGGGATGGCACTAGATAGCAAACAAAAGCTGTGAGGCCAGAAAGAGAGAGAGCATGTAGGAAATGCTTCATACATCTTTGACTATTGTCTTGTGCATTTTGAATAAGGAGTTTTACATTTTCACTTCCTTTGTCTCTGTCTCTTACATCCTAAATATAAAAGAAGGTACTTAGGTTGTGTTAGAGGGCTTGGGTGTGATTTCCAAGCCCTGGATCCCTGGGTGAGCTACTTACACCTTTCTAAACATCGTACATAGATGATCATAATACCTTCCCTTCATTGTAAAGAGGGTCCATGTATGTATCCCATTTGCCCCTTCAGATCCAATGTTTCCAAAGGCATGTGAGAAGGTTGCTTTCGTTGTCATGGTTTCTCCCATGTCAACTCTGCGGAAGGTGGGTTATCAAGGCGGAATACAAAAAGCAAGCATAAATATTTGCATACAACTTGCTTCGGAGAACTTGGGGAGGGTCCCTCCTGGAGTGGGAGTGTTAAGGTGCCACCAGCCTGGGGGCCGGAATGAAATTTGTCTGTCCTAATAATGGGACAGAATAGTCAATCATCCAGATGAGGTTCATCACTTACTGAGAGTCAAACACTGCCTTGTCTGGAGGAAAACGTATCTTAGTGAGGATTTGTGAGTGATGCTGACCCACCAATAGCCGGCAAATCTCTTTGTGTGAGGGATCGGCTTCCTCCTGCTGCTGTGGGGTCACCAGTCAGGCCAAGCCAAGCTTCCTCATGTGAGGAAGTAGAGATGCAGTGTGCATTCGGAGGCACCTTTGTCAGCTATTGCATCCTGGGATCGCCTTTCTTCAGCTTTAGGGTTTTGTCCAAATTACTTTTTAGTGAATTATGCCTCTTTTCAGATACATCAGTCTCCTCCATCCAAGAAAACATCTTTTTGTGGTTTTGTTACTCATGGTTAACTGTCAGTTAACTACAGTTTGGAAATACAAAGTTCTAGGAACAATTGGTAAGTTTTTAATTCCGTGTTATTCTGAGCCACATGATAAAACTTGATCCTGTCCCGTTCTTTCCTGAGCAGGACATGAATTATCTGCTGTCCTGAGTATCCACAGGGTAAATGTCTCCTAGTCACTAGTGACCCGTTAGTCACTTAGCAGCTCTGCAAGGTTCTCAGACTGACCATGGGGGTATTGCAGTGTTTATGTTACATAACCACTATGCATGTTCACAAGGCCTTCTTTCCTCTCTTCATGAGAGTATTGGCTCCATCTGTTTCAGTAAGACATCGGTCTCACCGTTACTCTGAGCAATCAGGATTCCAGGTGACCACAAACAGGAGGAGTGTAAACAAGCATGTGTGAGAGTGGATAAATAAAATGAGCGAGGGTTTATGGAAGTGTATCTTGAAACTAAAAATAAGTTAGTACGAGTGCTTTGGATTAAGCAAATTACTTGTGTGTGCATACATGTAGCTGTGCATACATGTAGCTCTGGGCCCTGTGCATGACAGTGTGAGGTCAAGAGGACGCCTTTTGGAATTCCCCTCCTACTGTTCTGTGGGCCGAACACAGATCATCAGGCCTACATCTGCAAGCAAGCACTTCTTTAAAAAAATTAAATTAAAATAGAATTACATCATTTCTGCCTCCTTTTGCCTCCGCTCAGTTTCTGTCCCCACGTACACCTCTTTGCTCCTTCTCAATATCATTAACTGTTACTTGGACATATATGTAAGCCCAACCTTCCCAGTTCCTTAGTGTTACTTGTGTGAAAATGACTTTAGGACTGACCGTTTGGAAGTGGGATAACCAGCTCGGGGCCCACCCCTGAGAAAAACTCTTCCTCCCACCCTCAGCACTCATAGCTACGGCTGTCACTTTCAACTGCTGAGTCACGTTGCCTGTTCATGACATGTTGCCGCTCTTCCTGCTTACACAGCTCACCACCTCGAACGATTGGTTGGTTGGTATCCTATGCACAGTATTTATTAACCCTATTCTGCTACTCTAGCCACCATTAAAGCAAGGTGTGGAGAGCTTTTGGTGACACATTGTAAAGGGCCAATGGCAAACTGAAGGCAGGTGGGGAGATTCATGAAGCTCTCAGAAGAGAGATGGCAAACTGTCATCAGATCCTACCAATTTCTGTGGGACACAGCTACACTTATGTTCATGCTAGAAATGCCGCTGAGGGGTTGTAATGGGAGGCTCTCAAATCCCCCGGCCCTTCACAGAAGAATTTCCAACCTCTGGTCTAGAGGCCACATTCTGCATAACATGCCATGGATTTAGTTTGAGACCCACGTAAGAAAAGATTAATGATGTAATAGTTAATAAAAAAATAGTGTCTAAGTTGAATTTGGTACATGCTTGTAATACTAGCATTTGGAGAGTTGAGACAGAATCCAGGCAAGGATTATGAATTCAAGACCAGCCTGTGCTACATAGCAAGAGCCTCTCTTAAAAACAAATGATCAAACAAACAAACAAAAACAAAAACCCCAGGCCATAGAAGTAACTCAGTGGGTAAATGTGCTTGTCACCAAGCCTGATGACTTGTGTTTGTGACACACAAGATGGAAGGAGAGAACCGAGTTGTCCTCTATTTCCACTAACATGTCTTGGCATGTGTACCCATACATAGACACCAAACACCCACACATACACTCACATACACATGCATGCAGGTAGGCACACACACACACATGCACACAGGCATGCACACACTCTAAAATAAGAAAGACGTTTCTAATAGTTATTAGAAAGGTCAGGTTTATAGCCATAATGTGGAAGAGAGCCCAGGTAGTGCGGACTCTCAGAGCGAGTATTGTTGAAGTAAATGGCAGTGGTGGTCACATAAAAAGAGGTGAAGGCCTTTTCCTGGAAATACAAACGTAAGTTTCAGGGAAACTGATTTCGAGCCATCAAAGAAAGCTTCTCCCAGGTTTTATCAGCTCCCCAGACTATGGTGCTATTGGTAGACTATGGCGCTATCTTAGATAGAACCAACAGGAGGGCTGGATTAGCTGGTGTATGTCCCTGAAGAGGAGACTGAACTCCGGCCCCTCTCCTTTTTCCCCTCTTTCACTTCCTGCTGTGGTGGGAGGGCTTCCTCTGCCATGTGCTCCCATGGTGACGTCACCACAGGTTCCAAGCTATGAGTCAACTGACAGTAGTCCGAGTCAAAACAAACCTCTCTTTTTGTGTTGTTTTCTTAGGCATTTGTCACAGTCTTATAAAGGTGACCAAGGCAGATGTCTGTGGCCCCGAAGAGACTCACGAAAGCTTGTTGCTCATACAGAAACTGCTAATATATGAGAGTTTCATGAGGGATGAGCTATAGGCAGTTATGGCTTTCAGAATTCTATTACTCAAACAAGGAGCGAGAAACTCAGAGTTTAGGGTTTAGCGATCTCTTTCTACCATACGCTGCTCCCTTTAGAATCTCCACAGAGGAGGAATGAGAAAACTGGTGTCATGAAAAAATTTCCTCAGCGAGGATCAGGAGAATTTTGGTCATAATTCCACTTCTGCAACCAATTTAACACGTGAGTGCAGCAAGCACTTTAATCTCCGGGCCTAAGTGTCCTCCAATGACGGAGTGGTATTAGATAATCCCTCAATTCTCTTTTGGTTCTAAAATAATTTTATCCCGTAATCAGCAAGGCCCCTCCCCCTGAAAGGACAGACTAGTTCAAACAAGACATTGCCTTGTGATGAGCTGCCGGAGTTCCAGGGGTTTGCTTTTAGAAACCGTTTGCCACCTCTTGACCCCATCTCAGTCTCAGCCGCTCACTTGGCTTTCTGGTGCCTCCTCCTGGGGAAGTTAAGGTAAACCAGGCTGTGGTCTTAGCCTTTCCTTAACAGGTTTGTTGTTCAAATGCTGTCCCGGAGGACGTGTAAGCAAAGTCTAGACCTTCTGCTAAGATACAAATGGCACACTGAGGCATGGTTCTGTCCAAGTTCATTCTGGGAGACCAGTGAATTCATTGGGCTTCCTCACAGAGCATAAGAGAGGAGGATACCTACATGGGCGTGGGTGCTCCCTGACCCCTGCTGTTCTCGGAAAGGCTTTTACCCAACAGGGATAAGGGCTTTCAGTAGCTACACAAATGGATCCCCTACCAGTAGTCTCCTTAGCCCCTCTCTACTCACTCTCTAACACACACACACACACACACACACGCACGCACGCACGCACGCACGCACGCACGCACGCACGCACACTCTAGCCCCTTCTTCCCCAAGGCCACAAGCACTTAAGGCCGAGTTACTTGGAACAGGTGGTAGATTGGTAGCTTACTGGTGGAAATTCAGATGCGTGTGTGGGTCTTGTGACCCTCCCCCACTTCCTAAATGGAAGTTAACAGTTCATAAACCCAGCTGGCATGGTTGTTTTGCAAGAGGGGCAGATGAGTTCTTCAACATGGTGACGGTTTGGCTTGGAGGGCAGCCTCTAGCAACAATGTCGAAGGCAAACTCTTGCTGAATTTCTTCTCACCTTGGAACTGCTCCACTCCTGGGATGTGGGGTTCTAACAATGGCCTTGCAAGGGTGGTGGGCTTCCTTCCCATAGTGAAAATGGAGAGCTTGTGGAGGGGGGAACATTTTCTTCTCAGTGGAGTCAGTTTCAGCTCCTAGAATGACACATTCACCCATATTTTTATCGAGAGTCTTTAAGAAAGTTATTTCCCAAAATGATGGCAAAAATTTAACTTTTAAGAGACCTCTCATGTGGTAGCATTTTTCCAGCCCTGTTCATGTAGATATCAAGCTGCTTTTGCTCAAATGAATACAGTCTCGAAAGTTACATTTGACCTCATTTAATTGATTATCAACAGTCTCCCGGATTCCACACTATATTTGGCCACATATCTCATATTGATTCTGAGCAGCCCTAAAAACTGCCGTGTCATGCTAACAACCCCTTTTAGCCAAGGCATGCCAATGTGTGTTGCCAACTTCCAACTGCTTTTCATCCCAAAGATTAACAAGGCCACCACATGGTGTTCTTTCTTGCAAAACGTTATTGCCTGCATTCTAGTGAGGATCTGATGTGTTGACATTAATCCCAAATGGGCAGGATGGTGCTCTTAATTCTGTCCTGGGGGAAAGCAACTGGAGCTCTCTGCCTAAGCCTTTTATTTTAGGAATACCATTCTCCATCACCATTTCTAGTAGGAATCTTAGTCAGTTGTTAGGAATTTTTCTTTTCTCCTTGAGACACCCAGAATTCACATCCTCGGTGAATAATCTCCAGCACTGATTTAGTTGCTGAATGTCCTCCCTAGTCATCTTTTAATTATTCATTAGGAAGCCATAGGAGTTCCAGCTAAAAATGGAGTCTGGCTAGCAGCCCCCCCATGAAGTGTTCTCAACTTTCGTCTAAAATGGCTATAGAGACAGAGGGCAAAAATAGGCACTTTAAAAGCAAAAGCAAAAACAATGGCCGGCAAAATTTCAACGGGAAGAAGCTATGCAATTAAAGAGCAAAGCTGAGACACAGCTTTTGTTTTTCTCTGTGCTACACTGGCACCTTACTGTCTGGCACAGAATTCTTTCAAAATGAGGAGAGAAGGTTCAGGTACTCACCATTTACCCATTTTCGGACCTCGAGACCCAAGTTTAGCACTAATGAGAATCTGGGTGTGTGGATCAACGTGGATTGATTTGTGAGGCTGAGAATAACGCCATCTTATTCTATACCCAGAAAAGTAAGTAATTTCAGCAAAGACTCAGATGGTAGGTCAGGTTTGGCCACCAGGAGTTCTGAGCAACCCTTATACTCACAGAGAAGGATTTCTTGCAGGTAAAGCTCTTCAGTTGGATTGGAAATGAAAACAAAAGTAAGAAACTGTGGTAACAATACATGCTGGGAATTAGGGATTTTTATGTGCATTGCAGCTTTACAGCATCGGGATATCAGTGTTTGTGGGGCATGGAGGAACTTCACCGGAAGAGCTGTATAGCTTAGAAAGCAGCCCTGAACCAGATGCTATGCACAACAATGCACAGCATAGAGCCAAGGGAACCCGCAGCTCTACTAAAGGAATTCTGGCATGGTTTGACTTTCCCTGTGGAAGGGAAAAGACAGCATATATATATATGGATAACTGGTTCCCCTGAAGAAAATACTAAAACAAATGGAAGAAGCACAATAATCAAAGAACTAACAGGAAAAAAATTCATGAACAGAAGTAAGACCCAGATTGAAAAAAATCATTGTGTTCCAGACAAATCAATGAACAAAGGCACACATGATGATGTATCCTGGCAACAGTTTTAATTCACAACCATAAGAAAAAGCTTTTATAAGTATTTAAGCAAAAGAAACAGAGTACCTAAAAATATAACAAAAATCTGGCTGTTCTCTGGCTTTTACTCTAAATGCTTAAATTTAGAAGAAAGTGATGTATTGTATGCAAAGTTTTGAGAATTGTAAGTTACTGCTTTTATACCCAGCCTAGTCGTCTTTAAGTTGTGAAACAACAGAAGGATATCTCAGACATACAAGGATGCAGCAATGAGCACCCCCCTTGAAAATGATTTCCTGAAGGAAAGCAATGAACGGGGACTTTGTGTCCTGCAGAGACTGTCCTCAGAGTTGAAACCAATTAAAACAGGGATGTGCCCAAATCTATGTCTGGAAAAAATTCTGTCTTAAAATCCTTAATCTAGAGAAAAATCTTTTTTTGAAAACTAAATTGAAACAAAGAAAAAGCACAATTAGGAAAAACATGGAAAGAAAAAGATCTAAATCATCTTGCAAGAAATAATCGTCATATGATAAAAAGTAAGATTAAAAATAAGATGAAAGAGTAAGTTATAGTTACTAAAGTTCAGATAAACTGTGTTTTAAAAGGATTTGCCCTTATTTAATGTTTGTGAGTGTTTTGTGTGTGTGCATGTGTTTGTGGGCGTGTGTGCATGGTTGCTGTGTGCCTGTGTGTGCGTGCACGTGTCAGTGTGCACGTGCACCATGTGTATGTAGCACCCACATAGGCCAGAAGAGGACATCAGGTTAACAGGAGCTGGGGTAACAGACAGTTGTGAGCTGGCATGTGGGTGCTGGGAATTGAACTCGGGTCCTCTGAAGAGCAGTCAGTGCTCTTAACCCCTGAGCCATCTCTCCAGCCACAATAAGATACATCTTACAAGATGAGAAAGAATTCTTGAGTTTTTAAAAGCAATATGAAATTCAACTAATTTCTGTTTGTAGGAAATATATCTGAAGTGATATAAGGAGTTTAAAATAAAAAGAATATTTTTATTTTAATAAGGGATATAATTCCAAACATATTTAAGCAGACCAAATAACACTGCATAAATTGCTCAAATTAAATTAAAAGCAATTGTTTATTGATTATGTTGAAAGCTTCATTAAGAAAGTTATTCCAGTTTCCATTCATGTATATAATATTATTTAACTTTTGTTTTTCTTTTTAAATTTTTATTTAAATATATACTTATATGTTTATTCTTTGCAATTTTCTACCCCTATGTGGACATTTTAGACTTTTTGAAATGTTAGCTATAGCTTTACATAAACGTATCATTAATTCTGGGTAGTTCTCTGTTTTTCTTCACTTCTGGAGATAGAGGATCACTATGCAGCCCTGGCTGGCTTGGAACTTGCCCTTGCAACTTGATCTTGGAACTTAGATCAAATCAGTTCTTGAACTCACAGAAATCCACTTGCCTCTACCTCATGAATGTCATCATTAACTGTGGAAGAATAATTGTTACAGACATGTGTAGCAGAAATTTCATAAATTACATTCTGACTACAACATATTAAAATAGAAAATAGCAGTTGAATCTTTTGTTAAATAAGAAATTATGAGTGTGCCCTTAGACAGCACAGTTTTCTTGACCAGTGCTTCCAAATTTTCTAAACCCAGCCCTTTACAAATATAAAAATTGAGGTAAGGATTACTTGAATAATTTGTATTGAGGTATGCTATGCATGCAAAAAAATATCAAGTGGAATTAGATGCATTTCAACAACATATGAATTCGAAGTATGGATTTAACTTTATTAAACACGGACATACTATTCATATTCAAAAATCAGTTGGTAAATTACACCAGCTGTGATGAGAATTTTAGCTGCTTCATGTCTTTGCCAACATTTGCCATTTGCTTTAAAGTGCGTTTTTTTTTCATTCTAATGAGTAAGATACAGTATCCCATCATAGACTGCATTTACATTTTCCCCAAAGACTAATGAGATTGGGCACTTTTCCATGTGCTTATTAACTGTTCATATATCAAGTCTCAATGTTTATTTATTTAATTTCTGATTTATAGGATGATGTATGTATATTGTAAATACTTTCAGATGTGTGTTATGAATGCTGTTTCCCTGTCTGTAGATTATCTTTTCCTTTAATGATATCTTTGGATAATCAGAAATTTTGTTTAGATAAAGTCATATTATATAATTAGCGCTTTTCTGTATGTGCTATTATGTATGTATGTATGCATGTATGTTTATGTATTCATGCATGTATGTATATGTACATGGAGGACAGAATTGTAGTGTGATTAATAAAACCCAGAGACAGATATTGGGGTTCAACTTGAAGGTCAGAAAAGTAAAACAGCCAGCAACTGGCTCTTACCTCTACCTCAGTCTGAAGTGGTGATCCTGCCTCCAGGAATCTCAGAATGAGACTGAGAGCTGCCTTCTCCTGTCTAATATTCCTCTCTAGCTCTGGGATTAAAGGTGAGCACCACTACCTCTCAGTTTCTATGGCAAAATAGTGTGGCTACTGGGATTGAAGGTGTGTGTCACCACTGCCTGGTCTGTCAGGCTGACCAGGGAGGTTGTTTTACTCTCTGATCTTCAGGAAAGATTTATTTATTAAAATACAAATGAAATATCACTGCTAGAATTGATACTGGCTGTCTCCATCCATCGCTCCCCACCTTCTCTCTTGAAGCAGGGTCTCTCACTGAACCTGGAGCTCTCCTCTGATCCCATTAGAGTAGCTGATCAGCTAGCTCCAGGGGTGATCCTGCCTCCACCTCTGGGCACTAGCATCACAGGCATGCACCCCCATGGCTGCTCTTTATATGGGTGCTGGGAATCCAGTCTCAGGTCCTCCTGCTTGCACAACAAGTACATCACTACCTGAGCCACCTCGATTGCTGCCTTTTTGCCTATGCTGAAGTTATGAAAATATTCTCCTATGAGTTATTCTAGAAGTTATAAAAAGATTTGACCTTGGGAATATTATATAATTTGTATTAAATTTCGCTTTGTGTGTCATAGGATTTGAAATTCAATGTGTTTATCACAGTCATCTGGTTTTCATTATTCCACTCATCACGAAGATTTTTCTTCCCCCAGTGATCTGCCTGGGCATTATTGTTGTAGTTGGTCAGAGGAGGTCAATTTGTGGATGTCATTTGATTCTTTTTTTTTTTTTTACCTTATCACTGTTGATTATGCAACTTTATTTGTGTTAAGTCTGTCTGCCTGCCTGCCTGCCTTCCTCTTTCTCTTTTGATAATTTCCTGCTATGTAGCTCATATTGGCTTTCAGCTTTCAACCATTCTCCTGCCTCAGCCTGAGTGCAGAGAGTACAGGTGTGTGCCACCACACCCAATTTGACAGTTTTGAAAGTAGCCATTGTGCTTTCTTCTGACTTTGTTCTACTGTTTCAAGACCGTTTTGACTATTTTACATTGCTGTGGTCCCATATATATTTTAGAATCAGCTTCAATCCTTGGTCTAAAAAAGTTCTGCTTGATTTTACTTGACAGTCTCTAAACCTAAATATCAATTTGAAAAGACCAGAAAATTTAACAATGTTGAGGCTTCCAAACAACAAATGTCTGTATCCTTTTATTTTTCTTTAATTTTCTTAGACATGTTTTCAGTGTTCATGGTAGAGAAAGGTCTATCTTTTGTCAGATGTACAAGATATCCGTTTATTAGATATCCTTTTGTTCTTATCATGTAAAAACGCAATTGTTTTAGTATATTTGCTTTGTGTTATACTTTTATAAAATATAATTCACTATTAGTTATTTGCTACATGGAAATGCAACCTATCTCTGTATAGTGCTGAGTATATTCTGTGCCTTAGTTAGGGTTATCCTTGTGATGAAACACCTTGACCAAGCAACTTAGGGAGGAGAGAGTTTATTTGGCTTACACTTCAATATCATTGTTAATCATTGAAGGGAGTTAGTAGAAACACTCAAACAGGGAAAGAACCTGAAGACAGGAGCTAATGAAGTGACCATGGATGGGTACTTTTTATTGACTTGCTTAGTCTGCTATCTTAAAGAACCTAAGACCACTTACAATGGACTGGGCCCTCCCATATCAATCTCTAGTTTAAAAAATTTTTCTACAGGCTTGCCTGCAGCCTGATCTTATGGAGGTATCTTCCCAATTGAGTTTCCTTCTCTCAGATTATAATAACTTATGTCAAATTGACATAAAACTAACCAGCACACCATAGCCTTGCTGAAATCAACTTAACAGGACTGAAGAGACGACTTTGAACCTCTTGTAACTCCAGCTCCTGGAGATCCAACAACCTCTTTTCACCTCTGCAAATACTTGCATGCTCATGAAAAATATACAAAAGTGCAAGCACTCACATATATACAGAAAATAATTAATAAAAAAACCATTTACTATCTGTAATATATTTTTGGGTAGTCTTAGGATTTTCTACGTACAATTGCCATGACTTCTTCAAAGAAAGTTAGTTTAGTATATATTCATCAACACTTTCTTCTATAACAGTGTCTCTCTCTTTCATAGTTTGGACTCTCTTTACACTTAAAGTCTGGAGACTTTTCTGCATGTAAACTTTTGTAATTACCAATTTTGTATAGTAACATTTGGTGGCAAACTATTTTTCATCTTTTTTTTCCTGATCAAAACAACTGTTCATTTTTAGAACTGATGGTTTAATTTGAAAGAATACCAAAAGGTATTTATTTGCTTTTACTATTTGGACAAATAAATATTTTTCTATCATTGAAGTACATAGTGTTGTGGGAGGTCCTTCTGTATATGTGTTGCTTTTATTGGTTAATGAATAAAGAATCTGTCTTGGCCTGTGATAGGGTAAAAGTAGAGCTAGGCAGGGAAAACTAAACTGAATGCTGGGAGAAAGAAGGTGGAGTCAGGAGAAGCCCCACCAGAGACAGACTCAGGATGGAAACTTGCCGGTAAACCACAGTCATGTGGTAATATACAGATTAATGGAGATGGTTTAGTTCAGAATATAAGAGCTAGCTAAAAATATGCTTAAGCTATTGGCCAAGCAGTGATTCAAATGATTTAGTTTCTGAGTGATTGTTTCTATCTGAGCAGCCTCCCACAACAGATAATGGTGTAGGAGGTCCTTTTGTATATGTGTTGCTTTTTATTGGTTAATAAGGAAACTGCTTTTGGCCAGTTGCTTAACAGAATTTAGCCAGGCTGGAAGAGATATATAGTTAGAGAATAGGTGGAGTCAAGAGATGCCATGGAGCCACCAGAGGGAAAAGATGTGAGCTCCCAGCTGGAACCTTGCCAATAGGCCACAAGTCTTGTGGTAAAATATAAAATAATGGAAATGAGTTAACCAAAGATATAAGAGCTAGCTAGCAATATGCTTAAGTGACTGGCCAAGCAGTGATTTAAATAATATAGTTTTTGTGTGATTATTTTGTGGTTGAGCAGCCCGGGAACAAACTAACAGCCTCCAACGAAAACATAGCAAGATCAAATCTCTTTAAAACTCAGCCATTCCCAGCAAGCCATTAGATGATGTTTTCTGAAGAGTCTATTTCCATCCATCTCAAATACAGAGGGCAATAGCAGATCATTGAAGTAATTCTATCCAAGATGAACTTGATGGTCCAGTAAGTCAATGTGCTTATGTGTAGAAACATGGGTGCAGGGTTACTTATAGAAGTGTGGGCGATCCTTGAGCATCTGTATTAGTCTCCCACAACACGGGTGATGATTCATGAAAAAAAGTCTATCCTAGCATGAGTGACAGCTTTCAAAAGATGTATGACTCAGGCATAACTTCCAGTCATCTCTACCAAAGAACTGCCTCTCCTTCAGTAGTTGTTTCCTGTTTATTTAACCCTGGGGAGGGACCTCTGAAAAGTCCTTTGATTCTTCTAAGTTTTGCAGTTCTTCTTAATCTTTCCTGTGAATTTCATGAACCTTTGCTTCCTTCCATTAAGGTAATGTTTCATTGGGAGAAAACAACCATACAGCATGCTATCTCTTTCATTCTTTCCACTTCTTCTGTAGTGTTTCCTACAGTGGGTGGTGTCGATGTGTGATTATTTTACTCTATTTGGTGCTGAGCATTGGGCTTCTATGCCAGATCAACAGTAATCTGTTCTAGCCAGATGACTGGTGATGAGTCTGCAATAAAGCTACACACTACAAAATGAAACTTCTTTAATCAAGGCTGACAACAGGAGCAACATACGGCTATAAACATCAATGTTTAGAAGGCAGTTTCATAGATACATTGTATCTATTTGATAAAAGGACAGCAATAGCCTCCTCAATGGGGCCTATTACTATCCTTGCCACAGTATTTTGCCTTGACTTGAAGTATAAAACACAAGTTCTTTCCTATAGAACAGGCCTTAAATACAATAAGAAAGTAGTTGGTTGTACCCTAAGCAGTTGTGCCACTATTGCAGAGTCAGGCACATCTTGCTTTTTTGTGCTGATAACTGAAATTATTGCTGCAAATTCTCCCCCCACAGCCTGTGCAATACTTTCTGGCATTATGGATGCCAATCAGTGAGGAAAAACTCAGTCCTAGCTTGATCTCTATATTTATTGCAACTGAGCTTAAAAGTGACTTCAGCAATAGGGTCATACAGTTTGAGTCTAGTGTGTAAACCGTGGCAGTGGCAGAGGTTTGTATCATATGTGGGGTCTCAGGGGCATTCATGGCTAGCAACTCAGAAAAGTAGATTATCTCGAGGACTGAGGTTTATATCCAGCAACCTTACAGCTCCTTCAAATGCTTTTTACACCCACACAGGGTGCCTTCATTCAAACTCTGTGACTTCCGTTTTTGCTATCCTTCTAGATGCTTTTATAAATCTGTAAGACACTCAGGAGCTAGTATTATATAATGAGATCTTTTTAAAGGTGGAGAGCAGGCTAACAATGCAAGATCATCAAGGCTATCCTGTGACAAATGGAGGGACTGTGAAAGGAACCTGTGGGAAGTATTCCGAACATTCATTCTAAGATGTACCAAGTGGTCTCATGATTTGGCAGATAGAGGAATAAGAAAAAGTTAATAAGGCCCAATATAGCATGAAAAGATCTCATCACTCATATTACCTGTATTGCTTTTCTATGCTGATAACTGAACTGTTGCTGATAATTTTCCCCCAAAGCCTATATAATACTTTCTGGCACTGTAGAAGCCAGTCAGTAGGGAAAAACTCAGTCCTAGCTTGATTTCTATGTGCGTTGCAACCGAAGTTCAAAGTGACTTCAGCAATAGGGTTGGATCAATACAGTTTGATTCTACTGTGTAAACCATGGCAGTGGCAAAGCATGGCTCCACCAAAAAACGAAAACAAAAACAAAACAAAAAACAAGGTGAGTATGGTGGCCTAGATGGGTGAAAATATTCCACTTAGTCCTCTCCATAATCCATAGTCTTTCTCCATGAGTCATCTAGTCTTCTTATCCTGGGTAATTGCCATTGCATCACTGCACATCTCTGTAGGACCTGACTGCCCTGTGCAGCTTGGCTCAGGGCCAAAGGGAAAGAGGGCTCTGTTTACATTTTGTATGCCTACTGCTCACACTGGTCCCTGAGTCTGACAGGATTCAAATTGACTGCTGAAAGGCCTTGGGCCGGGGAACAATCGCTACCCTAAGTGTGTTCCCTTTGAGTTGATAAGTGTGTATGGCATGTTCTGTGAGGATGATCGTCTACCCTAAGGCAGAATTCATTTTCACCTGAACCACTCTGTTGTGTGTGGCTTTCATAAATTGTTTCTCAGGCTTTAACACCTTCCAGAGACTCATAAGCAATGAATTTGGTTTCTCGTCACTTTCTCCCCAGCTAAGAATTACCGTTTACCACAACTCTTACTGCATTGCTTTTGAGTGACCTAGAAAGGACTCATTGGCTGATTTCCTTGTTTTATCCATTCCCTCCTGAGTGATTTTTTACCTTATGAACCCCATTTTTATGTCAGTCTAAGTCATTGATATTTGACACCCTCTTATAAAGATTTGTCCTACCATGGGGTACAACAAAGCAACTAAAGCCCATACCGGTCCTCAGATCCCTGTTGAATTAACTCTTTCTTTACTGTTACGTGAACACAATCTTGTCTAGTCCCATATACTGGGCATCAAACACTGCCCCTCACATGCTATATATCTAAGTAATACCTGTTGATCTTCTCCTGTCTTCTAGTTCTCAATATTTATAAGGACTTCAGCTAACGAAGAGTCCATAATGGCTCATATGAGCCAGTCGATCAGGTGCTAATTTTTCTTCTTATTTCATCAGATTATGCTGGCTTTGTCTCAAGGGAGGGATGGAAAACTATTGTTTCTTATCCATACAGTTCTTAAACTGACCCCTTCTTCTTTTCCCACATCCCGTAGCCTCCCAAGAGAGAGGGTCTTTTCTTTCTTATTTCTTGTTTCAAACTTCTGCAGCTCAGAAGCAAACTCCTGACTAATTTATTTTCATTCTTTCCTGTGTTGGGCTACTTTTAAGGCCCAGTCTGCATACTGAATCATCGATTTCCCTTTTCCCCTATATTAAAAGTTGAACTTGAGATGTTCAAATTCACCCCTTCTTCTCTGCCCAATTCTTCCCAGGGATTCCAAGTGTTTGGAAGTTGGGGAAGTCTGTCTCGCATAGATCAAATCTGTGCTCTCTCTGCATTGGGGCCTGCCTGCTTTAGGAAATGATAAGCCAGGTCACGACAGCCATCTTTCAGTAATGGGCCAAAATGACAAACACAAAAGGAAAGAGGAGGGGCACTTGCTAAGTTCTCTAGGCCTTTAGGAAACATGGAGTTACTCCTTTGGCCACATACGAATCTACAAGATGGGTAATATTGTAGATATCAGGGGAATAGGCACTGTTCAAAAAGGAACGCCCCATAAGTGTTACCATAGCAAAACCAGAAGAGTCTACAATGTCACCCAGCCTGCTGTAGGCATCATTGTAAACAAGCAAGTTAAGGGCAAGATTTCTGCCAAGAGAATTAGTGTGTGGATTGAACACATCAAACACTCAAAGAGGAGAGACAGCTTCCTGAAGCAGGTGAAGGAGAATGACCAGAAAGAAAAGGAAGCTAAAGAGAAGGGTGCTTGGGTTCAGCTGAAGCACCAGCCTGCTCCACCCAGGGAAGCACACTTTGTGAGGACAAACGGGAAGGAGCCTGAGCTGCTGGAGCCCATTCCGTATAAATTCATGGCCTGGTGTACAAAGAGAAATAAAAGACCTGGCCATAAAGGGTTTTTCTGGAAAAAAAAAGCCAACCCCACCCCAGTTTTCTTGCCAATTTAGAGTCTAATGTGGAGGCTATCAGCCTTTTAATTGCTGTCATTTCTCCTAGCATCCACGTTCGTTTGTTTTTTTGTTGTAATTCATCCCTTGTATGAGCACGTTTGCTCTGGGCATATAGCACAGCCTCGGTCCCATGCATCATCACCCACAAGAGGGGCCCTGTCACTGTCATCATAGCCTGCTTTGGACCCACCCCATATGTGGAGCATCACTGCAGCCTGTGAGCTGTGACGTCCAAGAGCACAGGTGACTCTTGGGAAGCCACATCACGGGCACATCACATCTCTGAACAACTCGCAAGCAGCTCCCCTACCAGACGGACACCCGAGCAGCTATTACTCCTGTGTAACCTGGAGGAGCCGAATGCGCAGGTTTTGCCATCCTTCTCAGTCTTAACATTTTTATGAGTTTTGGGAACCTCTCCCTCCCTGAGGAAAGCTTTAACTGGGAGAAAACAGTCCCACAAAATAGAAACTCCACTGTCTTATGAGAAGTTTGTCAACTGTATCGTCTTCTATGAGGTGTGAGATCATATGCACAGACAGCAGACATTTATTTTGATATGGTTATAATATTGTATAAAATATATGACTAGTATACTTTGGCTCACCCTTCACCCTTTAAATGAAAATGTAGAAAAGATGAAGGTAAAATTTGACATTATATTGAGCTGCCACCACAGCTAGTGTGTTTCAGGTGACAGCTGGAAGAACATCTCAGCCTTCTGTGCACATCCCAGTTCCATGTATGTAGCATGTGTGAGTTTTGACTACGCCTCAGTGTGCTCCTCTTACCAGCTATGCCAAGATTCTTTGACATCTACGGAAAGATCATTCATTCTTCAGAAAAGTGAATTGAGAACCTAGTGAATTCTAAAATGGAAAAATAGTGGAACCACACAGTAAACTGAAGGGTTTTGTTCTAAGAACAGGTAAAGATTTGAAAATTTTGAAAGTGTTTTTAAGGAAATGAAAAGTCAGATAGGAGATTGTTGAAATAATAATTGACACATATAATGTAAAGTTTTAAAGCATCTATATAAAATAAATAGCTTTCTAGGAAAGAAAATATTAACAAAATTGCGTGAAATAGAAAGAAAATCAAACCTTCAGTCACCACTAACAAAATGATAAAAATTGATAGCTAACTCCTGACAGTCCTGAAGCTGACGGAATTGTAGATAATCTGTTAGTAACCTTCCATGAATGATTAATTTCTTTGTATAAACTGCTTCATAATAAATGGTGGGAAACTCTTCTCAATTTCATAGACTAACATAGCAATAACAGTTGTCATGGGGGAAGATCAGAAAAATCTTAGGAATATTATAATGGATAACAACTATTTTTATTTAAAAATTTAAAGGAAGTTTTAAAATATAACTGCTGGCAACAGGCAGATGGCTGTTTTGTTTGCTTACATCAATTTAAGCGTTGGGTTTCTTGAAATGTAGAATGAAGTTGAACACATGGTGGGTTGGTGGAGGAATCAGACTCAATCTCTGTAACTTAACAAAAAACAATCCATTTTTGTCATAATGAACTTACGTGTCAAGATCATGTATAAACTTATCTCTATATACATATAAGTATGTAAGCATTTTCTACGCCCCTATGTAGAAATGAACATGTAAACATCTTGTGTGTACGTGTGTTTGTGTGCTCACCTTGACAGTCAAGAAGTACTCTATTTAAAACAAACACACGCGGTAAACAGCATCCAGAATTGAAACCTCTAGATGTTGAACCCACAGTGGGAGGAAGCTTTCTTTACACAAATGCCACTCTCTACCAAGTGCCAGACTCATCCCTTCTAGGCCACATCCTCTCGTGTGAGTCCGGCCTTACTCAGCCACCCACCTTGGCAACAACTGTGTCATTTTCCATGTTGTCCTTAAATGGTGACTTCTTTCTATTTATCAATGATAATCTTACACTCGGCTTTTCTTATATATTGTATTACATATTATATATAATATATCATGTAGGTAATTTGGAGGTTCCCCTTTAGAATAAGTACATGACATTACAAACATAAAATTAAGTTGAAAAGCAGATGGAGTTCCCACCGGAATCCCTGCAGCAAAAGGCCCTGAAGCTCCACCTTTATCACCTTCCCCGAAACTCAGCCCCTGCCCTCAACCATGTCAGGAGTCCCCCAGTCTCTTTGAGGTGTCTTACTTCATTTTTGCTCTATCAGCATTGATTTGAGATGTACAGTTCCAAACCCATCACACACGTGGCTCTGGTTAAACTTTGGGTCACAAAACAAAACAGACAGGACTGTAAGAGAGAGAAATCTGTGGAGAAGGGCTAGGCGGGTGGGGAGAGAGATAAAAAAGTAATCATCATGCATTGTACACAGGGATGAAACTCCCAAAAGACATAATTAATTTAAAACATACTTTAAGGGGTTGGGGGGATGGCTCAGAGGTTAAGAACATAGGTGCTCTTCCAGAGGACACGGGTTCAATTCCCAGCACCCACAAGTCACCTCACAATTGTCTATAACTTCAGTTCTAGGGGATCTGGTCCCGTCACACAGATGTACGTGTAGGCAAAACTCCAATGTACATAAAATAAAAATAAATTATTTTTTAAAAAACATACTTTAACATATATTTAAATAAATGTTCAAAAATTCTCTGTAAGTATGCATGGGAAAAAATGCAACACAAGTTCCCAGGTGTGAGGAAGGAAGCCTGACGCTGTGTAGGCCAGCTGTGGATGCAGGCATGGAACTCTGCCCTCTGCAGAGCGGCAAGGGCTCTTAACCCAAGTCCCCTTCCAGCTCCGGAAGATCTTCTTCTTTACCCACACTTCTGTGCAAGATGCCATGGTGCTTTCACTCTACCTATTAAAGAGAGAAAGCGCCCTCTCATTTCCTAATTGCAACCAGGCTTCTCCCTCACGGCTCTGCTGACCCCACTCAGCTGAAGCCTTCTAAATTGAAGGCCGCTTCTCAGTCCTCATCCTACCAAACATCAGCTTCCAGGAGTCTCTGCTTCTGCTGGCCAACGTCCACCCTTCTGCGCACTGCTCCACAGTCTGTGTTTCTGACTCCCCTGTGGTTTTTTCCCTTAAACCACATCTCTCAGGTTCCTGTTCAGCCTTCATTTTTTTTCAGTTCTTTCCACTGCCATCTCAGACCTGCCCTGATGGCTTTGCTCATCTCTGTGGCCATGAGTTGCCATGTCTGTATTTCCTGTCTTGACCTGCCACTCCCTCCCAGATATCATTTTTTCATTTTAATTAATTAAATAAATTTAAAAAAAACTTTAAAAACTCTCTTTTCTCATTTTACATACCAATTCCAGTTCCCACTCCCTTCCTTCCTCCACCTTCCCCCCCCTCATCTACTCCCCAGAGAGGGTAAGATTTCCCATGGGAAGTCAACAAAGTCTAGGACATTTCTTTGAGGCAGGACCACGGTTCTCCCCCCCAATATCTAGGCTGAGCAAGGCATATCTCCAAAGAGAATGGGCTCCAAAAAGCCAGTTCAAGCACTAGGGATAAATCCTGGTCTCACTACCAGTGACCCCACAGTCTACCCTAGCTATACAACTGTCACCCACATTCAGAGGGCCTAGTTTGGTCCTATGCTGGTTCCCCCACTGTCAGGCCAGTGTTGGTGAGCTCCCATTAGCTCAGGTAAGCTGTTTCAATGGGCAGCCCCATGACGGTCTTGACCCCTTTGCTCATATTATCACTACTCCCTCTCTTCAACTGGACTTTGGGAGCTCAGTCCAGTGTTCTGCTATGGATCTCTGCATCTACTTCCATCAGTTGCTGGATAAAGGTTCTATGGTGACATTTAAGAGAGTCATCGATCTGACAACAGGGCAAGGCAGTTCAGGCCCCCTCTCTACTATTGCTTAGGGTCTTAGCTGGGGTCATTCTTGCAGATTCCTGGCAATTTCTCTAGTGCCAGGTTTCTTACTAGCCACATAATGGCTCCCTCAATCAAGGTATCTTTTTCCTTGCTCTCCCTCTCTGTTCTTTCCCCATCTTAACCATTCCCTTCCCTCAAGTTTTCTTCCCCCCTTCTCTCCTCCTCCTCCCCTTCTGCCCTCCCTTCTCCTCCCACCCCGACGCTCCCAATTTTCTCAGGAGATCTTGTCTATTTCTCCTTCCCAGGGGGTCCACATATTTCTCTTAGGGTTCTCCTTGTTACCCAGCTTCTCTGGGGTCATGGACTGTTAACTTGTTATCTTTTGCTTTACGCTTAATACCCACTTATGAGCGAGTACATACTGTGTTTGTCTTTCTGGGTCTGGGTTACCTCACTCAGTATGGTATTTTCTAGTTCCATCCACTTGCAGACAAATGGCAAGATGTCTTTTTTACTGCTGAGTAGTACACCATTATGTAAACGTACCACATTTTATTTATCCATTCTTTGGTTGAGGGACATCTAGATTGTTTCTAGGTTCTGGCTATTATGAATAATGCTGCTCTGAACATAGTTGAGCAAATGTTCTTGTAGTATGAGCATCCTTTGGTTATATGCCCAAGAGTGGTCTTAATGGGTTTGGAGGTAGGTTGATTCCCAACTTCCCAGACATCTTTATATTGACTCCGCAAACAGTTCACCATGAGTGCGTATTTTACTTCTAGCCCGCATCACACCTTGGTTCTAAGAGAAACTTGGATTTAATTACAATTTTCTTTTTCTGTTCTGATTTTACTGTACTTCAAGGTCAAGCTAAGAATGACCTCCTTTAACCCCTCCTCTCAATCTGTGGAACTGAGTCATCACAATTACACCATTTTGATGGATTTGAAAGGTGTTTGGAGGCAGAGCCCAGCCTGTTCATTCTCTTCCCTTCGCCCCCTCCCTTCACCTGTTCACCTCTGAACAGACGCCCTTACAGACAGGGGAGCCGTCAGAAGTGGTTCTAATTCTGGCTTCTGAACTGAACTAGAATGGGAGGCGGGGCTTGGTGAATCAAATAGGTTGGTTTAAAACACAGGAAAGAAAGTGTTCTTTGAAACAGCAGGGGGTCAACTTGTTACTCATCTAGATAGAATACAGATGAAAACTTGCATAGAATTTAACCGAATTTAAGTTAGTTTAGAGAGATTGCATAATCTGTTACCAAGGGAAAATGGGGACACGCCTTACCTTTCAAGGGGGGCCATGCTTGACCATAGCCACGATTGCTCACAACTGCCCTGGCTCACACAGGACATCTAGTCACCCACAGATTTGGCAACCATTCAATTATTCTGTTCAGTTCAGATCACCAAGCTGGCTAATCTGTGCTTTCCACTTCACTGCAGTCTCTGGAGACACAGACACTTGTCCACACCCAGAATGAATCCAAGCCGAGGTGCGGCACAATTAGTTATTTGTTTCCTGTTACATCTGAACCTTGTGAGATTCAGCCACCTCCTGGGAACCAGCAGTCTGGCAATGAAGCATGAATAAAACAGAGAGGGCTCCAGCTGGCATCACCTGCTGTGCTTTGCTTTCTTTCTGTGCACACATTTCTAGACTTCTGAAATCCAGGACATTCTCTCAAGGGGATGCATGTCCCATGGGCTGGACCTCTGAGAGACCTTGGTTCTGCTTTCGAGATTTTCATTTTTTGAGCCTCAGCTTGATTGAGGTATTAGACGATATAGATCCAGAACCCGAGCCTTCAGATTTTGTGCCTGGTTCTGAACAATCTAGTAGCCACCTAGATACTAGGACTCTTCAGGACCTAAAAATACTTTTGCTTACTAGCCCTACCTTTGAAGGTTATATATGCCAAGATTTCTGTCTTGTCCTGGAGTATAGCCATTTGAGTTCATTCTTAACACTTGCTGTTGCTATGACAGTGTTCTTCCCTTTGTGATAGGCCCTTTTTCATTCTCCTTCTGCTCTCTTGGTTCAGACTCTTGGGATACCCTGCTTGCCTCTGAATGCCAATCAAGGTTGTTACAGGTCCTAGAGACAAATAACTCTAGGCTTAAATCCCAGTTCTGTCACCTAAATAGCTGAGTGGCTTTAAGTGAGTCATGCAGTCTTCCTGCTGTGTCTTAGCTTCTCATCTGGTAAACTATGGAGAACTGTCATGTCCATCTCCTAGAAGAACACTGTTTGCTCTTACTATTGCATTGTGATCTTTGCTACTCCCAAGACATTCTGTAGAGAGCATTGGTGTGATTTTTGATTGAAAATAGGGTTACATTGTATAATCACTCTTTATGTTGCCAAGACAAACAAACAAAAAAATAGAATAAAAAAATCAAGATCACATGAGCCTCTGGTAAGTTGAACGCACTTGAGATGAATTCAGTAAAGACAAGGTCTTCTAAGTGTAGGTAATCCTCAGAGATGGGACTAAATAAGTAGATGACAGATCAGCCACCGAGGATCTTCAGCACACTGCAAAGAAGACAGATATCATGATGCAGGCAGAGGAGAAACCTTGGAAATTCTGGGAGGTTAATCTGCTGAAGATATCTGACTTACTTAAGAGAGAATGCAGCTTGTTTGCCTGGCTGGCCCTGTGTTTCATTGTCCATGAATGTTTCAGTTGGTTTTACTACCAGAGGTCAGGTACTTTCTAGATGGTGAGAAACCCTGACTCACAGTTAATGTTATGGTCTATAGGAGAGAAGCCTAAAACTGTTAAAACAAAGAGCTCTTTCTCTTCCTTTCTTTCTTCCTTCCTTCCTTCCTTCCTTCCTTCCTTCCTTCCTTCCTTCCTTCCTCCCTTCCTTTCTTACTTTCTTTCTTTATTTTTTTCTTTCTTTCTTCCCTCACAAATGAGACATTACAGAAAGTCACCACTGGTCAAAATTCAGAGAACAACTGACCACAGGGTGCCCAGGTCCAGTTGATTAATCTACAGCACAACTCCTGTATGTAAGGCCTCAGGGAAGAGGGCATAGAAAGATTGCAGGAGCCAGAAGACCAGGACATCTGCTGAGAGACTCTTTTTTTTTAAAACTGATTTTTATTGAGCTCTACATTTTTCTCTGCTCCCCTCCCTGTCTCTCCTCTCCCCTTCAACCCTCTCCCAAGGTCCCCATGCTCCCAATTTACTCAGGATATCTTGTCTTTTTCTACTTCCCATATAGATTAGATCTATGTATGTTTCTCTTAGGGTCCTCATTGTTGTCTAGGTTCTCTGGGATTGTGATTTGTGGGTTGGTTTTCTTTGCTTTTATGTTTAAAAACCACCTATGAGTGAGTACAGGTGATACTTGTCTTTCTGTGTCTGGGTTACCTCACTCAAAATGATGTTTTCTAGTTCCATCCATTTTCCTGCAAAATTCAAGATGTCGTTTTTTTTTCTGCTGTATAGTACTCCATTGTGTAAATGTACCACATTTTCCTTATCCATTCTTCAGTTGAGGGGCATTTAGGTTGTTTCCAGGTTCTGGCTATGACAAACAATGCTGCTATGAACATAGTTGAGCACATGTCCTTGTGGCATGATTGAGCATCCTTTGGATATATACCCAAAAGTGGTATTGCTGAGCCTTGAGGAAAGCTGTTTTCTAATTTTCTGGGAAATCACGACACTGACATCCAAAGGGGTTGTACCAGCTTGCATTCCCACTAGCAATGCACAAGTGTTCCCTTTACTCCACAACCTCTCCAGCATAAGTTGTCATCAGTGTTTTTGATCTTGGCCATTCTTACAGGTGTAAGATGGAATCTCAGAGTTGTTTTGATTTGCATTTCTCTGATGACTAAGGATGTTGAACATTTCCTTAAGTGTCTTTCAGCCATTTTAGATTCCTCTGTTGAGAGTTCTCTGTTCAGATCTCTACTCCATTTTTTATTAGATTATTTCTTCTTTTGATGACCAATTTCTTGAATCCTTTGTATATTTTGGAGATCAGAGAGACTCTTTTATACAGCATATGGAAGCTCACCTGTGAAATCTCAACAATATGGCTGCCTAAATAAGACCCAAGCAATAGAAACACCAGTTGTCATGCCAGTGTATATGGGGAACTCTCACAAGGCTCCATCCCTAGATGTGGGGCTACAAGCAATTAATGACTGCTCAGAAAGAGAAAAACCATCTTCCTCAGGAATGAGTTGATTGGTTATCCAACCCCAGTGGTCAGCCCTAAAACTGTATACAAACAAATAACACTAAATAGACTCAGCAGGTTGCATTTCTATATTTGTATGCATATATAAATGAAACTAATAATTAAACAAAAAGAAAGTAATAGAGATAGTGCATGAAAGTGAAAAGATGGTTTGGAGATAAAGCAAAGGGAACAGACTATGATAAAAAAGGGTTAAAGATAATTAAATTATACTGTATGCATAAAATGTCATCATGAAACACGTTACCTTCTATAATTAATAAATGCTAACAAAAATGGCTAATCAACCCCAAGAAGCTATAACAACACATACATAAATGCTGCAGTGTGTGTGTGGAGACCCACTTTTCTGTTCATCTCATCCATCCCACTTCAACTGGAGGACTGTAGGGTGGGTAGGGAGCATAGGGTGCTTAGGGAGCATAGGGTGGGTGGGAGTGTAGAGTGCGTGGGAAGTGTAGAGTGGGTGGGGTTGCACCTAATGCTTGAAGTGGTACCTGGTAAATGTAAGTCATTTGTTTCTTTTGCTGCTGCACGTTCCAGTGGCTTGGGGGAAATTTCTCATTACTCGAGGGTGATGTCAATATACAGCCTCAGCTAAGACTTACTAGTTCATCCCTCTTGCTAGGATGTCTCCCTCAGGAACTGTTCTGAAGAGAAAGCCTAGACTGAAGACAGCAATAACAGGCCATCACCTACAGCCATTGAGACTTATTTTCTGTCATTATCAGAGTTGTTTGAGTTGTTTCTCTGAAGTAGAATCTCATTTTCCCTGAAAGCAAGCAAGACAATTTTTGCTGCTAACCATTCTGTGAGGTTATGGTGTGGAGCACAGCCAGCTGAACAACAGAGAAATTAGGTAGGAGTCCTGAGCAAAGCAAAAGCCATGCTTTCTCCCAATCTCCCAGTCACGTGGACCAAATCAATCTTGCCAGTGTTCAAGCCAGTTGGAGCTAGGTTTACCGCTGTTTAGAATGCAGAGTAACAATAAAAGCATAATATTTAATACAGAGGAATGATCAGGAGAGGAGGGATGTGTGCAGGGTGTGAAGATCTCTTCTTATACCTAGAGGGGCAATATGGCATATAGGAAAGAATTTAGGCTTTGGAATTGATCTACCTGATTTTCAGTTCTAGGTTTGTTACTTACTGTCCCTCAAGCGGTTTGCTTACTCATCTTTAAAATGGAGGGGAGGGTTGTACATAGAGTTTGGAAGAGTGTGAGAGACTTAATGGAGCTCATTAATGACACCAATCCAGCCCAGCACCTGTTGGTACACTGTAAACAATGCTCACTGCTTCCAGATGAGTGAACTCCACAGCCACAGTGTTTGAATCTCTTTGGGCTCAGACCTGAGTATAAGTGTCTGGAATAGGAAGGAAGAGATGAAAATGGGAGGAGCCATTTCTGTGAGGGGGAATTGCCTGGATGGACTTCTCTTGTGTAGGTATGATTATATGGAAATGCTGCTCATGTGCAGTGGAAACACGATTTCTTCTACAATATTGGCTAAAAATTGACAAATATCTATGGGTCAGTTCCTTCTTTAATCAGTTATCAATGTGATCTTGAACAGGGTAACTAATAAAGCATCTATTTCATTCATTTGAGTCTTCCTAACAATTTATTCTAGTTTCTTTGAACAAGTTTGAGAAAAACTCTGACAGGATTTGATAGCTACAGGGTTCTTATCAGCAATGCTTTTATACAATTTTTATTGTGGTGGCTTACTTCTTCATGTCGTATAATTTAGGACATGTTTACTGTTCACTGATCTTAATTTTAGAGGAGCACTTTGCTTTGCTTTTGCCCTGAATGCAGGAGAGTGATGTACAGAAATCAATGGCCTAAACTTCTCACCCGAGGTTGGACACTGCAGCCTTACCTTTAAGAGATCTATCAAAAGATGGATGCCTATCACCCACCCCTGCCTCCACCGTGTCTCTCCTTTATATTTGGATTGCTCTAGCTTCAGCTGCAATGAAAGCAAAATTAAAAAAGCATAAACAACTAAGTCTAAATACTTTTGATTTAATTAAGATTTGAATAAAATTGGCATTGTCTGATCTAATTTTGAATTGTTTTGTTTTTTTCTTTGCTTTGCTGTAAGGATATTGCCTCATTTTTCTCGTGCTAATTTATGAGTACTGACTCTCATTATGTGAGTTTGTCTCTCCACCTTTGGTATGAATTGCTTTGTCAAAATCTTAGTTCCTTGGAACAAGAATTTATCAATGTATCTATCTCCTATGTATGTGTGTATATGTATGTGTGTTTATTACCATCTATGTATCTATCTATCTTAGTGTAATTTATTTTTCTATGGGATGCTCAGTTCTTTTTATTTTATTTGATTTTTTTAATTTTTAAAAAATTCATCTATTTATTTTACATCCCGGCCATCTCCCCCATTTGTCCCCATTCATAGCCCCCAATCCCATCCTTTTCTGTCTTCATCCAGGAAAGGACAGGCCTCCCTTGAGTATCAATACAATATGGCTTATCAAATTTCAGTAAGACTGAGCACTTCCCCATGTATTAAGGCTGGGCAAGATGACCAAGTACGAGAAATATGTATCAGGCTTTCTTTTGACCACCAGTCAGCCCCCAAATCATGACACAGATACTTACTATTAGTTATGACTGCTCGGCCTTAGCTTATGCTTGTCCCACTAGCTCTTATAACTTAAATCAACCCATTTCTCTTCATCTATGTATGGTCTTGGAGCTCTTGCCTTTCATTCTGTATGTCCTACTCTGTGTCTGGCTGACTGGTTACTGCCTATCTGGATGGCCCTGGGCATCTCCCTCGCTTTCTCCCTTTTTTCTCCCCTCTCTTCTCTTTTCTTCTTAGATTCCTCCTCCTATTTATTCTCTCTGCCCACCAGCCCTGCCTATCCCTCTACTGCCTAGCTATTGGCCATTCACTTTTTTATTAGACCAATCAGGTGCCTTAGGCAGGCAAAGCAACACATCTTTACATTGTTAAGCAAATGCAGCATAAATAAATGTAACACATTCTTACAAAGTTAAAGTGATATTCCACAATATTTCCCCCTTTTTGTTTAAATAAAAAGAAAGGTTTAAAAAAAAAGAAAGGTTTTGTTTTGACATAGTAAGACTATACACAATAAGAACAATTATCAAGTAAGAATTGCATTTACAATTTTAGTCCATTTGTATTTGAAAAGTTTAGAGAAAACATTCCATTATTCACCCTATCTTGGTGAGTCCATGGTTTTGTACCTAATTTATCTTATATCATAACTAAGGGAAACTAACTTTAACTATCTAGTCTTTAACTCCATCAAAGACCCCAGAAGGATATAATATTACCTGAGTAAACAGGAAGTGTGGTGAAAGCCACTTCCAAAACTATGGAACTGACAAAGACATCTGGCTGCCTGGACAGTCACCCAATATTGCAATATTGGGGCATCCATCTTTAGCCTACAGGCCAAGAATATCTGGCAGACTTTTTTATGAAGCAGGAATTTTGAAGGACTATTCCATCTTGTCTTGTCAAAGTTTGGCAGTTGCTTTTATGTGTGTCCTGCATGTCCAGTTTGGAAGGTATGCTGCCATTAGCTGAGGGTAGGACAGTTTCTCGCCCAAATAGCTAGCTTTGGCACAATGAAAGCAAACTTCATATGGAGGTTCTTTGATGCCCATCATCCTTTAATGAAGTAGATTGGTGCTGCCAGGAGCAGACAGGAACACTCAATTCTTGATGTAAGTCAAGGTTAGCTTCAAGGTTTATTTTTTGTGTGTGTGTTGAAAGACCAAGGTTACTGCAGACTTCATAACTTCATGACTATCGTTTTCCAATCATATAGAAGTAAGTGTAAATAGCTGTATTATGCTACTCCTCTCAATTCACATACCTGATTTGGGGAAAGGGAGCATGGCCTTTGGATTTAAGACCTATATTTGCAATTTATTTCTATACCCTCTTAAGATCACAACCTCTGAAACTCCCTTTTCTCATCCATAAGGTGCATGCTAACTGGCTCACAGTGTAGTTGTGAATGTGGGAAGGGCTCACAGTCTGGCAGTAAGATGATGTCTGTGCAAAGTGACTACTCAGTAAATTTCATTTCTCTGATCTCTCACTTCTCTCCCCTGAGGCTTATTTGGACTACCGTTATTTGTATTAAATACTAATTATTATAATTTAATCACCACAACAGCTTGTTACATACTTAGCTTTATCTTCAAAAAATGATGCCTAATTTTTAGGCTTAAACATAAAGTTCACTGAATTTATTAATTGCCCTAGAATATTGAAGAAACTGACAGCCAAAAATTGGTTGCTGTCAGTGATCTCTGATAAGGCATCTAGGACATAGGAATTCCAGACTTTCAGAATAAGCCAGGACTCCAAGCTTCTAAATGACAAACAGAGTAACTATGCACCCGAATCCCAAAGTTTTGAAGCGCCACCTTGACAATAATAGTAATTCTCCAAGTTCAGTTCTGCTTATAAATAGGAAGCACTCAGAAAAACAGCGGTTTTTCAGAACTGGTGTGGCATTGCTAGGACTAAGGAAATTCCGTTTTCTTTAAAAATGTCTAAGTCCCATGGCTCACATTACTGCTGAAGGCCTGCATGTTTGACATAGCAAAGCATGTGTCAAAATTTCTCACATGATCTTTGTGGACAACATCTTAGAAAATGTGGTCTAGATTACATACTCTCCTCTAATTTTTTTTATTGTTAGTTATATGTCTCTGTGCGTGTGTGTGGGTATGAACACAGAAGTGCAGGTGCCCATGGAGGCCAGCTGGTGTTGGGATTCCTGGAACTTCAGCTCCTTTTCTGCTCTGGGATAAAACATTATGACCAAACACAACTTAAGGAAGAGTTTACTTGGGTTTGCAGTTCCAAACACAAGCAAGAAAAAGCAAATGGGACCTGGGGTGAGGTAACGAAGTCTCAAAACCTTCTCCTAGTGATATATTACCTTTAGCAAGACTATACCTCCTAAACTTCTCCAGATATCCCTACCAACCAGTAAGAGACCAGTGTTCAAATACCCAAACCTATGGGAGGCAGCTGTCATTCAAACTCACACAAGCTGGGAATCTAACTCAGTCATCTGTAAGAGCAGGACAGGATCTTAACTCCTGAGCCATCTCTCCAGCCCCTCCCATTCATCTTCCATTTTTAATCTTTCCTTTTAAAAGATTTTTGGTGCCTTCAATAGTGCATAAAAATCAGTAAGATAAGGCACAAGAGAGTGAAGAGGCTAAGGTAAAGGGAAATTAAGGCTAGGGAAAAGAAAAGAAAATTCAAAGTATGGGGTTGGTCTATAAAACATATGCCGCAATGTACTATTATTCCATTCTCTGATGGTTTGTGGATTTTCCTGCGGGCTCCTGCTGGTATAAGCAAAGAGAAAACATTATAAATAAAAGTGTCTTTAGGAAGAAAAACAGTACCTAGAGCGGAGAGATTCTTCTTCTGAGTCCCTGTAATGAGGACACGTGTCATGTAGTGCACCATCTGCTCAGTCCTTCCTGTGCGAAGTGTAATAATGAGCTTCAAGAGCATGGACCAAAGCATTATGGGGTGAAGCAATCCTATGGACAATTTGGGGTTGAAAATCTTGCAAACGATATAAATGTGCAACTCTGCTAGTCAGGGGAAGATTTTCACCATGAAGATCTCGTCTGACAACTGGTCCTTGGTTACAAAGCTGATATACTACATAACTCTATTATGTTGCTGGTTACTCAGGGTCAACATCAGCGTGATACTCACATTCTCTTTTAGAATGACAATTTGTGAGGGACCGTACATATTAACCAAATGATCTTGATGCCTATTGTTTTGGGTTAATGCATACAAGGCAACATTTAGAAGGCCTGCATACACAATGCAGTGCCTCTATGTTGAGAAAAAGTTCTCAAGTGACAAAACCTGGGATGCCCTAGACAGCAAGTGAGAGTGTTTGAAAAGGAGGGGCTGGAGAGAAGGCTCAGCAGGTAAGCTCATGTCTGCACATCCAGATGGGACGACAGTAGGGTGGCACCGTTTCCAGGAAGGCTCAGGCTGCACCTTTAGCATGGCATTGTCGTACTCTGCCTTGGCTAGGTCCTATCTGGAGCTCTGTAGTGAACTGTTGCAACCTATTCCAAAAGAGATACCCATTCAAAGGATGGTGTCTGGGATGTCTGGGTCCAGGAAACTTGGAGAAACTGTGAGCCCTTCTGAATGAATCAGGGGCGGGTGAAAAGACTGAGTGATTAATTGGGTAGGGATATTCTAATGATTAGGCTGTTTGACAAAGCAAATAGCCTTCCTCATGACTGGGATACTTCTCAGCACAGGTTGAAAGAACTCAAGGTGGGTCTGGAGGGACAGTAGGGATCATGCAGGGGACACTTGGGTAGGGATGAAAGAGTGTTCTAGGTCACCTCCAAGCTCCCTTAGAACTCTTAAGATTTTGTACAGTTTTGAGACGGCAGAAATTTAACAGTTAAGAAAGCCACAAATTATTAAAGGAAGAAAATCAATGGTGTCTCAGACTATTGTTAGTGTCTCAGAAGATCTGCCCCCAGATGACTAAGTGAAAATAACACAAGCAGAAGATGATGAATCACGCTGCTTGTCCTAATGGTCTCTAATGTCCAAGGCCCCAGATCACAGCTGCCATTTGGAGTGACTGCCTGGGGATGGAGATCTAAATTATGGTAGGTATAGCATTGCAGTGTTCCCAGTTGGTTGCTGTGTGCATGTGATTACCCAGTATTCCTTACTGCTGGTTTCTAAACAGTTACACAGACTTTAAACAACCACCTTTTCCCCATGTATCTAAAAAAATCACTGCTCTTTTTGAAAGAGTAAGACCTCACACCTAAAAGTGGGGGCTCTTCTCAGTTTTGTAAGTGCACAGGGTCACTGGGAGTCTCAGGTGAGATCTTTATTCGGGTTCTACGGTGCCTTAAGTTTTGAATTTGAGACTGAGGCAGGGGGATGGGAATGGGAAAGGAGGTTCTTTTAAAGGCTGACCAAGGAGAGGCTTCAGCCTGAGGCTAAGCTCTCTGAGGAGTCTGTAGATTACAGAGGAGGCACGAGGACAAATGGGCCTGCATTGCTTTGTTCCCAGCTTCTTTCTTCATACTCCTGGGGCTTGAATGAGGAAAAATTCTGAGGTCCCATGTTCAAGCTGGAATAGGGACCAAAGGGGTACCTAGCTATCAGAAGGAGGGAGAACATTAGGGAAGACTGTACACCCTGGCTCTACCAGTGTCTTCACTTCATAGATGAGATATTTTTAAAATTTTACTTTTATTATAAATTTTATTTATGTTATGAGAATTTCATATGTATTATATTTACATCATTCCCCCTCCTTCTTCTCCCTCCAACGCCTCCTATTTCCCTCCCCTCCCCTCAGTCTCTCTCAAATTCGTGGCCTCTTTTTCTTTAACTATTACAGTTACATATATGTATGTCCATATAAATACATAAATACAACCTGCTGAGTTCATTTAGTGTTCCCTTTATGTATATGATTTCAGGGTTGACTAATTAATATAACTGGATAACTAATTAGAGAGTGCATCCGTGGGATAGATTGATTCACCTTTTCTTTCCTTTTCTTCTTCTTCTTTTTTTTTTTTTTTGGTTTTTGGAGACAGTGTTTCTCTGTAGCTTTGGTGCCTGTCCTGGAACTAGCTCTTGTAGACCAGACTGGCCTCGAACTCACAGAGAACCACCTGTTTCCGCCTCCCAAGTGCTGGGATTAAAAGCGTGCATCATCACTGCCTGGCGATTCGCCTTTTCTTGGCAGTCATTAATCGCCCGCAGCTTTTGATTTATGGGTGAGACCTTGTGAGATTTCTTCCATTTACACTGACATGTCAACTGATGCTATCATTGTTCAGGACTGGATTAAACATGGTGCAGTTTCCCTGTCTTATATAGAAGACACAATCTTGAAGTAGACTTTCTGTCAGGTATAGCTTACAGATCAGTGACACTAAGCCAGAGGTGTCCTAGAAGCTTGCCTATCAATGAGTGAGTAAATTCATTGATGAGTCAAAGTTCGCTATTTCCCTCTAAGAAATGTCTATGCTGTGTGGACCAACCAATGAAAAGAATCTGACTCCCTTACAGCTAGCCAGTAGTGGTGCTGATATCTGCTGAGAGACCCACAGGAATTTTGGTGAGCCATTGCTGGTTTGTAGTGAATTTCATCGCTGGGAGGACATGTATGATGGTCCCTCCCTAGTCCTTCCTTGGTAGCTCTGCAATCTGTATGTGTACAGGTGACTTTGGGACGCGCAGACATAGGCTAAAGATGGTTGATCTTGTCCAGCATGACTTTTCATTGCCCTATTCCTCAAACATATACAAAGTCCTCAATGTATATTTGCTTTTCTGATTTCTCTGTGTAGTGTGTGCCTCTACATGCACATGTATGTGCACTTGCTCTGGTGTGTGCCAGGGAGGCTAGAGGCCAATGTTTGATGTTTTTATTGTTTTTTGCTTTATTTTAAAGATGTTTTTCTAACATATGTTAATCATCCACAGGAATGAATTTCATTCTGACATGTTCACACATGTCTGTAACACACTTCACTGCCCTCCTGTTGACCTCTCTTGCCTCCTGATACTGCCCTTTCTCTTCTGTAGGCAGGGACTGCTTGTTCGCTTCCCAGCATCCCAGACCCGAAATAATCACAAGGAAACTATATTAATTGCAATATTGTTTGGCCAATATCTTAAGCGTATTTCTAGCTAGCTCTTACATCTTAAATTAACCCATTTTCTATTATTTTGTATTTTACCACAAGGCTCATGTTTTGCCAGTAAGGTTCTGGCTGGTGGCTTGCAATTTTCTCCTTTGGTGGTTGCACATATACAGAAGGACTTCCCACATCAGTCTTTCCAACTTCTTTTTCCATGTTCTTCTTTGGGTGACCCAATGAGTTTTATTAGGGTCATTCACAAGAGTATGAGTGAGACAGAGTTTGTTTACAGGATTGTCGCCACCTTAATAATGCCTACCCGGCAGGAGAAAATGTCTCTCTCCTATCCACCATTGACTTAGTGTTAAGCCTCAGGAAGGAGTGAGACCCTCCACCTCATTTTTTGACAGCAGTCTCTCAGTGAACCTGAAATTCATCATTTCAGTTAGATTACCTACCCATCAAGTCCCCAGGGTCTATATGCCTCTGTCTTCTTAGCTTTGGGGCTATAGGTATGTACGAGTATGCTCAACTTTTGCATATGTGCTAGGGATTTGAACTCAGGTCTTTATGCTTGTGCCCCAAGCACTATACTCACAGGGCCATCTTCTCAGTTTCACAACCTTTTCTAAATTCTCGGGAAGCCAATGCACCTGTCTCCTATCCTAGCGAGGTCTACATATCTCCCATACTTAAAGAGTCATACCATCGGCTTACTTGTGGTGTTACTCATTGGATACTTTCTTAAACATACATTTAATTTCTACCAACTTCTAGCCACATTTCTCTGTTCTTAATTAGTCACCGCAGTATGCTTAGTCTTGTAACTAATTACAAATGGCTTGTCAGAATTCTGGAGGAGCCCTCTGAAGGCTCACTTGGGTGCATGCGGCTTGTTTTATGGACGGGTCTTCCTTGAATCCTTTCTTGATGCCCTGTTCTTTCAGTCTGATGATCTCCTTGATCACATCTCTTTTTCTCACCCCCCCCCCCACAAAAAAAAACTGTTACCAGGCCAGAGGCTGCACCTTCAAGCTTGACACACAGTCTGATCACTTCTGGCCACCCACACAGCTGCTCTCTGGGGCCAAGTCACAGTCTTTCGAATTCTTCCAGGCTCCTGGTTTGCTTCTTGCTTCTGTTCTCGCCCGCTGAAGTTATCCTCCCCGGTCCCAGTCATGCGCTGTAGTTGCTCTCATTGGCACAGATGGGTTCCGTGTCCCTCGGACAAAATGATGCAAAGTCCCGTGGCCTCACTTCTGGATGACTTTCTGACATCATCTACTGCCTCCCAGCTCCCCATTCCAGGCACATGGGCCTGCATTCTCTACTGAGAAGCATGGTCCTGCCTCAGGGACACCGCCTGGAATGCTCTTGCCCTGGTGTTCCTGTGGTCCACTCTTTCCTTGCTTCTTTCCCGAAGCCGCCCTTTTGTATTGAGGACTTTCCTGCTCATAGAATTCCCTCCCCCTCTTTATGCTGGTACTTAACCTGCTATTTCCTTCACTCCACAATGCTCATCACCGTCTAATCTAGTTGATTTGTTTTGTTCTCTGTTTTCTGCAACAGAGAAAAGACAAAGCTCCCCAAAGACAAAGACTCTTCCCTTCTTCTCCATCGCTTTATCTCAAATTTTAAGCATGGTGCCTGGGCCAAAAGAGATACTCAATAAATATTTGTTATTGACTGGATCTGTGGGTTCCATGTCTAAAGACACGCTGAGATGTTACTCAGGGCGCTTAGATAACAGAGAAAGTTTAGAGCCACTTGGACACTTTGAGGTGCTCAGGGAATGAATCATGGCGGGGATATCACACAGGGCTGGGGAAATAACAAAGCTGAGGTCAGGTAAGACCCCGGAGGCTCAATTAGCATGACAGATGCTTTTCTGAAGCTCTCTTCAGGTTGTGTTCTCCTCACTTGATGTGGGATGGAGCTGGTTAGGATGATAGAGAGAAGGGATTGAAACCAGCAGAGGGCTGTGAAGCATTGTGATGAGAGAGAGCTCAAAAAAGACCCCTGAGAGCTGGGTGGGAGGCCCCGGAGAAGACACAAGCTCTATTGTGCTTATATTGCTCATTACTTAAAGGGTGTTAGAAGGAATTTCTGATTCTGATACAAATTGACAGGACAATATAGTTCCTATATAGTATATTTTAAAAGAAGATTATAGAATGCTGTCTTAGGGTTTCTATTGCCATGATAAACACCATGATCCAAACAACTTGAGGAGGAAAACATTTATTTCTTCTTACAAGTCTCAGGTCACATGACATCCCTGAGGAAAGTCAGGGTAGGAACTCAATTCAGGAGGAATCTGAAGGCAGGAACTGAAGCAGAGGCCATGGAGGAACACTGCTTACTGGGTTGTTTAGCCTGCTCTCTTATACCAGTGTGAGCCTCTTCCCCAGGAGTGGCACTGCCTTGAGTGAGCTGGACTCATCTATGTCAATCATTGATCAAGAAAATGGCTCACAGGCTTTACCACAGGCCACTTTGGTAGAGGCATCTTCTCAATTGAGGGTCCCTTTTCCCAAATGACTCAAGCTTGGGTTAAGCTGACAAAATACTACCTAGCATAAATACTGTAAAGATAGAAGTCTTATTTAGTTATTAGAAAAAATATATATGTATGTCAATGTATATATCATATTTATGATAGACAGTGTTTTACTGATTTCTTCTGAATGTTGAAACTGTTTTTATTTCCTTTGATTTTGTTTGCCTATGTCTCTAATTTCTAATTGTATATAGCAAACTTGAACTATGCTTTTATAATACATTAGAAACTTAGCTTTGGAGTCATTATTTTGTCTGAGGGCATGTGATATACTGGGGTAAGGTCATGGGGTCATTGTTGGACATGACTCTTATCTGGAAGGTCTCTTCAATGTCCTTTCAAGTGGCTTTACACACACACACATCCAATGGCTGACCTTTTCCTGTGTTCTGAGGCAGTACATCTACTGCCCAACTAAGACTTTTGGTGCCAGAGGAAGTTAATATCCTTAGGAATACCAACCTCTGGATTAAAATAAAATATTTATTTTCTGTGTGTGGGGGGTGGGGAGTTGTATGTGCACATAAGTGCAGGTGTCTGAGGAGGCCAGAGGCATTGGATTCCCCTGGAACTGAGGTGACAGGCAGTTGTAAGCTCCCTAATAGGTACTGGGACCCAAACTCAAGTCTTCCACAAAGTCAGAATATGCTGCTACCTGATGGGCCATCTCCCTCGCCTCCGAGACTCTGGATTTCTGTAACAGCCTCCTAGTGTTCCTTCATTCCTGCCCTCTGCTTGCATTCTGTTTTCATCTCCGTGGCCTTCTAACAGCATGACACATCACACCACTTTCATTCTCAAACACCATTTTCCAGCTCCCTCAGAGAAAACTCAATGACCTTCTATGACTTACAAGGGTCTATTATTTTAATTCATCTTTGGCACGAAAATCAGATCCCTTAATGATTGCTTTTACCTTTGTAACCCATCCCCTTCCTAGGTGCTTCCCTGTGGCTGTTGCTCTCCTTTGAACTTTCTCTTCATGTTCTTCTGCTTTGGAAGTAAGGACAGTATTTCCTGGGTTACACAACAAATGAGACCGTGATGCTATTTTCCTTTTCCTGAACATCTTACTTCTTGTGATTAAAATGATTCTATTTTGATGACTTGTCAGGAAAGCAAAGAAGGAGTGAGATCCCATTATAGTTTGTGATTTATGTATTGATAATGGCTATGAGACTTTTCTAATGCTGAAACATATATAGCCATCTAGCTAGATACATGTGTATATGCACAAATTCACACACACACACACTGTTTCATTCTGTGTGAGAGAGAAAGAAGGGGTAAAGGCAGAAGAAAGAATTTGAGTTGGGAGGTGTGAATAAGTGGGAACTTGGTGTATTGTAAATGAGTACAACCATTATGGGGAATGGTATGGTGGATGTGGCATACGATCCAGCTCTCTCACACTGGGCATATAGTCATAGGAAATGAAACCGTTGTATCAAAGGCATACCTGCACTCTGAAGTGTATTGTAGTACCATTCACAATAGCCAAGGCATAGCATCAACTTAAATGCCTGACAGTGGATGAATGGACAAGAGTCTGTTGTGTATATATACATAATGGACTATTGTTCAGTCATAAAAAGACCAGAATCCTTTCATTTGTAGCCAAATGAATGGGACTGGAGAAAATTGTGTTAAGTAAAATAAGCCAGGCGCAGAACGACACATACCACATGTTCTCTCTCATATGTGGAAGCTAAAATAACCCATCTGAAAATAGATTACTAGAGGCTGGAAAGAATGGTGACTATAGAGAGAATTCCTTATCCTAGAGGGAGATTGGACACTGGGTGCAGAAATACTATTCAATAGAAGGAACAAGTCTATAGCACAGCAGGGTGACCACAGTTCACAATAACACATTACATATTTAATGAGAAGCCAGATGACAGGAGCTTAGAGGCTTCAAAATAAACACGAGAAGATGGAAATGCTAATTACCCTGATTTTATCCATACACATTGTGTCCATGCATTGAAATATCACAGTGTACCCTATGAATATATAAAAATATTAAATGCAAGGGAAAGCTCAAATATCAACTCCATAGTCATTTCCCCAGTTAGCATTTTCCTGCTTCCTTAGTTGAATCAACTTTATTTACAAACTATAACTTTTTGAGATGACCTCATATGAGAGACTAAACCCTAGAGGCAGTGATAGAAGTATGATCAACCCCAATGGAACACACCCTGTTCTTTTGAAGCTCTTATGAATATAGCATGTATTGGCACGATTGCTTCCTGTGGAAGAAAAGCTATGGTAGACACCATTTTTAAAGACAACCATCAAAGGAAGGAAGAAGAGATACAGTTGCACATTCCTTCCCCCTCGAAACATGCTGTATAGTGGGGGTTACCTTGAAGCTTTCTGAGATGAGAAATATTGGTCCAGGGCCTCAAAGTAATGGCAGTACACTAATGTTAATTTCCACACAATAGATATTTGTTTCAATACCTAGTTATGGTTTGCATTTGCATTGTCCCCCTAAAGAATACATGTTGAAATCTGGTTCCCAGATTAACAATGTTCAGGGGTGGGGTTTTGAGGGGTTGGGGTTATTGACAATCAAGGCTCTGGCTTTATCAGCAGATTTCACTGATGAGTTCATAACCTAATGGGATATTGATAATGGGGATTTTAGGAGCTGTGACATGGTGAAGAAGGTTGGACACTGAAGAGTGGCTTTGAAAGTCATAGCTTGTCCCCTGCATTCTCTTCATCTCTCTCTCTCCCTCTCTCTCTCCCTCTCACTCTCTCTCTCTTTCTCTCTCCCCTTTAATCTACCATGCACCTCACACCATGATATTCTACCTCACTACAAACCCAGAAATGTGAGAGACCATGAATTTAGCTCTCTAAAACTGAGTAGAAATCAATTTTCCCTCTTTTGCTCTCAGGTATTTTGTCACAGAGACAGAGAGCTAACACATGCAGCCTCTCTGCAAATGTCTGGGCTGTGTTCTATGGAAACATACAAAAAAATATATAAGGCATTGGCCCTGCCAGTGATGTCTGTGTCTTAGCAGCATTCATGATCAACTGGTCACAGAATTCTTTTAAAGACACAGGTAAGTGATAATGGCAATGTGAAACACAGTGATAGGCACACAATATTGCATGTTGTGAATTCAACCACACGAAAAATTCTCAGACGACTGGGAAATAGGTGGAAATATTAAGAATAAAAGACGTGTTAATCATGTCATGGTAGAATTATGACTAAACTTCTTACTGCTTTTTGTTTTATGTACTCACACGAAAGATCATAACTGTATCATCATTCAAAAGCAGCTCATTCCAGTTTTGGTGGCAGTCATATCTTATAAGAGAGAGACTGTACCCTACATCTTAAGTTTACTTCCTTTGACTTCATTTGCACTGAGCATTATTAGCCAACTTTCTATACATATAACAAAGTAGCCAAGATAATTAGCTGATAAAAGAAAAAGTTGTAAAAATTGAAGAGAGTCTATGTCTTAGGTGTCACATCAGATGTCTACTGATGTGAAGAGACATCATGACCATGGCAACTCCTATAAGGGAAAACATTTTATTGGCACTGGTTTACGGTTTCAGAGGTTTTGTCCATTATCATCATGGTGAGAAGCTTGATGGCAGGCAGGCAGACATGGTGCTGGAGAGGTAGCCATTTCTATTTCTGGTTCCAATGGCAGCAAAAAGAGACTGTGAGACATACTGGACCTAGCTTGAGCATCTGAAGCCTCAAAGCCCACCCCTAGTGACAATTTCCTCCAGCAAGGCCACACCTACTCTAACAAGACCACACTTCCTAACAGTGCCACAGACACAACAGCATATCATGGGAGGAGTACGTGGTGGAGCAAACCATGCAGTTGCGGAAGCAAAGAGGGACGCAGAGACCAGGGCCTACAATCTTGTTGGAGCACAAAGTCCCAGGGACCTAGGCCTCACTGCCAATGCTGCTACCTGGGAACCAAGCCTTTAAGATGTGAGCCTCTAATAAACAACAGCCAAACAAGAAAAATGATGATATAATAAGGCAAGGCAAAAGCCCTCATTTCAAGGTTGGACAAGGCAACCCAATAGGAGGAAAGCAGTCCTAAGAGCAGGCAAAAGAGTCAGAAACACACCCACTCCCACTATTGGGAGTCCCACAGAAACACCAAGCTAACAGCCATAGCATATACACAGGGGACCTGATGCAGACCCATGCAGGCCACGTGCTTGCTGCTTCATCCTCTGTGAGCCCATGTGAGCCCCGCTTAGTTGATTCAGTAGGCCATGCTCTCCTGGAGCAGTCCATCCTCTTGACCCTACAGTCTGTCCTCTTCCTCTTCTGTGGGATTCCCTAAGCCCCTAGGGGATGGACCCAATGGAGGCCTCCAATTTAGACTCTTTCTGCATAATGGCTGGCTGTGGGTCTCTACATCCATTTCCATCTGCCACCAGAGGAAGCCTCTCTGATGACGACTGGATGAGGCACTGATCTATGTGTATAGCCGAATATCATGAGGAATCATTTTATTGTTTTTTTTCCTTTTGTGCTTGTTTCTACCCTATGTCTCTGGGATATCCAGTCTCTAGTTCCTGGCTATCCAACGGTGTCAAGCATGGGCACCCTCTTGTGGAGTGGGCTTCAAGTTTAAATTTTCCAAGAATACTTCCTCCTCTGTAAGATTGTACCTGGGGTTGTCATGAAACTTCAGAGTTAAACTATGTATAGGGCATAACATGAGAGCTACAAGGAGCAGCTACTCCAAGAGTGTTCATTCCCCATTTCCCCCCCATTCCTACCATCTGCCTGAATAAAATAATGATGCTCTTCGGGCATATTGTCTGTGGTTCTTATTAGATACATCTATTAAAGATCTAGTTAATCTATTTTGGTTACCTCAAAGAAAAGGATTGTCATCAAAATGTCTATTTATGAAAGCAGAATAGAGTACTTTATTGATCCACCAATTAGTATTCTACTATTTTGGTCTAGTCTCAGTTTTTGGGCGAGTCTGCTATTATTATCAGGATGTCAGTAAATAAACAATAAAATAAATAGATTATATGGAATTAAAACTAGCAAAAGAGATTATTGAAATTGCTTAGCTTGTCATCATGGCTTTTATAATGCTTGTTTTAGGTGCTTTTCTATCACTAATGGAGTTTGAGGACAGTTGATTCTTGGATGTTCACCGCTCCAGCAATTCACTTTACAGTATTAGAAATTAATTATGATTTATCTTGCCAAAGGATACCTCGCTCTTTCCACCTTAATGAGCCAACTTGGCACAGTGAGGAGCTTCTTAGACTTGGATTTGTGTTCAGGCTTTATAAGAATCAGAACTAATTCTTACTTAATAAGGCCAGTATGCAGATTAAATCAGTCAACATCCAAAGAATCATGGGTTTGAAAATGACTGTAAGCCATTATTTCTCAGGCTGATGCACAAATCATACAGAAATAGTCTCTCTAGCCTTTCTCGATATATTTATTTTGTTTTCCTCCATGCTTGCCCTTTCAGCAATAGCAACAAAAGGAAAAGGCGAGAACAATCTTTTAAAATAGTAGCAAGCAAATCGAATCAAATCTTTTGTCACTTAGCTAGCATGCGGCTCATAGCTGTTAGCGTTCTTGGATGAAGAATGAATGAAACCGGCGCATCCCGCCCTTGTGATGAGAGTAGAGTCATGGCAGCTTTTAAAACAGGGACAACCCAACCCCGCAGAATGCGAGCAAGGATCTGTGAAGCTGCGACCAGCCGTAGCTAGCCCTCTCCCAGCCCTACATGTGATAAATGCTACGCACTTTAGGTTGGCTTCTGTTAATTTTCACTAGCCTATATTTTCAATAGACTTCACATTTATTCTTTTCAGGTCCTTAAGCAGTGTTGTTCTGACAGCTTACATTCCAGAGTGGTGTTAATTCTATGCTATGGATAAGGAAGTAGCTTGCTTCAGGTGACATAGAAGGGAAGAAAGAACCTTGCTGTGAGCTCAGGTCCTTTGGGCTGAAGCCCAGGGCACCACGGCTGAGCACTCCTCCCAACACTGCCGCTAATGCGGTCCTTGAGTGCTGTCTCCGAGTTTCCCTGGGGCCTAAGATGAGACACTGGGAGGCAATTTGGTTTTGGAGGTGTTTTGGAGGGGGAAGCTGGCTGTTCTACAATTGTTTGCTCAGCCATCTGCTCTCTCTTCCTCTTTAGAAATGATGCATTTGTTACTGTGGGCTGCTTTTGTCGAATATTTGGATTATGTCACTCTCTCTGTATGTCACATGTGGGGCATTTGGTGACACGCAATGCAGCCTACGTTGGTTTCCCTACGTAATGCATTAGGTACAGGCACACTTGCCTTCCACTCACCGTCTGAACAATTTCAATGTCATTTAGATAACAGTCATATGTCTGCACAACAATAGAAGCCTCCAGATTTTCAAGTTCCTTTTTTTTATGACACTAATAAGAATCAGGGAAGAAGCCATCATGTACATACACGCATTCAACAGAAACAAAGCTCAGGAACCGACCGATTTCGGAGGACACTGGTCCATGCACCACTCAGTTTTGTTCCAGTAGCAACAAGGGTGTATCGGTTATTGTGTGTTGCCAGTTGTTTTGCAGATTAGTATCCAAAACTGCTTGTGTTTACTGATGGTTACTCACAGTCAAAGTGAATCAGTGTTTGAAAGGCTTTTGTGGGGGGGGGGGGAGGAGAACTCATCTACACCTCTGTGAAAATGTTTAGTGACATGGTAAGCAACAGACTCCAGTGAGTTGTGGTACTAATTCCCAAGGTGGTAGCCTTGGGGGTGGAGCTTCACTTCTTCAGGCCTCAGTTATCATCTTGGTACAATGCCCAGTTCAAAAAGATCTCTGGCCCTGGGATTCTATGGTTAATTGATTTTGTGGTATATAAAAACAAGAGATGATAAATTAGGGATATTGTTCTGGTTATCGTAAAAGGACCCAAACATCCTTTTCCACCATGGCTCTCTGTGGGCTGAAAGAGAGGTCACAGGAGGGTCCTCAGACTGTGCTTGTCTTTGAGCACAGAACGAGAGTGGACATTGTTATCTGGTAACAAAGTTTGCATGAAGCAACATTTTGCAAAACAAAGATGGAACTACACATTCTAAAAATGGGTTTAGTTTACTTACGGTTTATTCGGGTACACAGAATCCCTCCAAACTTGATGTGTGACAGCTTCTCTGGTGGGATCTCTTTATTGGATTCATCATTTTTTGAAAATGTACTGAATATTCGCTGTGCACCAACCACCAAGGATGCAAGGGCGAGCATATTCCATCACCTGGCCTGGAAACACCCTCAGTCTGAAGAGGAAGGCAGGTCCGTAAACAGGGCGGGAATGCGAAGGATGAATAATAGACACAGCCAGCAAGGAGGCTGGAGAAGCAGCCATGGAGCTGGGGAAAGATGCAGAAGAAACAATGATATAAAAGCGGTCTTATGGGATGTGAGGGTTATTTCCAGGCGTGTGCAGTACGGGGTAGGGAGATGGTGGGGAGGAAGGGTTTGAAAAGAGGGGCTGGCTAGAAGGAAGAGACAGAGGTGTGACTGGGTGGAGGATAGGCGTGGATTGAAGGGGCCAGAGGCAGATTCGGAGCCACACGGGAAACCCTTGAAGAGTTTAGGCTTCGCTCTAACAGGGTGTTAAGTAGTGGACTTATAGAAATGTGGCCACCTTCAGTGAATGTAGGCTGCCAGCTCCCTTTAGGCACTGACAATCCCTACATGGCCTCCCTTTAGGAGACTGTCTAGTCGCTAATAATACAGTCTTGCCAGAAAGCAGGTGGTTACAGGAGTTTGGTAGCAGCATTTGATATACCAGGGCAGGAAGTGAAGTTTTGTTTCAACTAAAGCCGTGGGAACAATGAGTATCAGGTGAGGTCAAGGGTTCAAACTGAAGTTAGACCAGTGGTTCTCAACCTGTGGATTACAACCCTTTGGTATGTGGTGGGGGGTCACATAGCAGATATCCTGTATATCAGATATTTACATTACAATTCATAACAGTAGCAAAATTTCAGTTATGAAGTAGCAACAACATAATTTTGTGGTGGGGGGGTCACCGCAGCATGAGGAACTGTATTAAAGGGTCACAGCATGAGGAAGGTTGAGAGACACTGCTCTAGACTCTAGAGCCTAGAGGGAGTCCACAAGTCAAGGAGCAAGCTCAGACAGCGGCCTAACAAAGGGTCCTGTCCCCAGCAGCCTGAGGACTTCTGACTAGGACATTACAGTGGATGTTTTCTTTGGAAGTAGAGCAGACACAGTTCTCTCTGGCTGGTGACAGAATGGGGCATCAGTTTTCAGTGTTTCCAGGAACGATTCAGGGCTTCCTGATCCTATAGTCATTGTCAGACCCATAGCCATGCAGCACGCTTTCTGGACAGATACATGTGTGTGTATTATGGATATATGTGAGTATACATGGTACCTATTTTCTGGATATATTCATTCATATGTATTTGTGGATGTATGTGTGCAAATATGTATAGTATATGCTTTCTGGATATGTAATATAACGTAGTATGAAATATCAATATATTGTAAATATATATGGTCAAGGAACATGATATACTTAAAGTCTTTGGTTTTGTTTTTTTTGTTTGTTTGTTTTTTTTTTTTGTTTGTTTTTTGAGACAGGATTTCTCTGTGTTGCCCTGGCTGGAACTCACTCTGTAGAACAGGCTGACCTTGAACTCACAGAGATCCACCTGTCTCTGCTTCCTGAGTGCTGGCATGAAAGGCGTGTGCCACCACTGCCCAGCAATGAAAGTGTCTTTATGAGCTCCATCAGTTCGTGCAATGAACAGACACTAAGAAATTGTTTTAAAAGTTAAGACTGGGGTTAGAGAACTAGCTCGGTGGTTTAGAATTCTGAATGCTCTTACAAAGGACTCAGGTTTGACTCCCAGCACCCACAAAGTGGCTGGCAACCATCTTTAACTCCAGTTCTTGGGGATCCGATGCCCTCTTCTGGCCTCTATAGGCACCAGGCACATATGTGGTGTATAGACAATACATACAGGCAAAATGTCCATATACATTTTTTTAAAGTTGACATAAACAAGAAGCCAGTTACTCTCTAGAGTTCTGGAAGGGTTGGTTATGACTCCTTCCCCCTGACATTCTTATTGGTTTTATGAAGATAAATTTGTAGAGGACTTTACATTGTTCTTGGAGGTAAGTTTCTTACAAAATGCTTTTACAAAACCCTTGAAAGACAGGCATGATTTTTAAAAAATTACTTAGTGGGTAATTACAATGACAGATTACTTTTGAAATCTTAGAGGGACATTTATGCAATTATGATGTTTAATTTTTAGATGAATATCTTTTTAAATCCAGTAAGTTAATATTTCATTTGAGGAGGTTTGCATCTTTCTTTGCAGACTTTCCCAGCCAAAGGTTTTTACTTTCTTTTTCTCTTCCTCAGTTGGTGAAATCAGATTATATTAGCTTTGGAAAAAGATTTAGATAGCCTTATCTCATGTTCTTTTCTTAAAACAAGTTATATAAGACTATCTGTTCCTTGAAAGTTTGATTTGTTTCTATTAGAGTTGTGGGAGATTTTTATTTTCACACAGGGTCCCATGTAGCCCAGACTGGCTTCAAACTCTCCGTGTAGCCGAGGATGGCCTTGAGCCTTCTGCCTCCACTTCTCAAATGCTGCATCATGATGCTCTGCCTAGATGGACGCTTAATTTCTGTAATTATGTTGTGTCTCAGATCTCAGCTTTTAAAAAATGTCTCTGTGACCTCTTTAATGGAAACCTTGATTTTCCATCTAAACAGAACTTTTACAGGAAAAATTATAGTATCATGTACTGTCACAGAGTAAGTACAAAAGTTGTTTCTTTTAATTTTTAAATTGAAACACTTTCTCTTTTCTTCTGTTACTTTTATAGTGTATTTGTGTGTGTGTCTCTGTGTGTATGTATGTGTGTGTGTCTCTGTGTGTATGTATGTGTGTGTGTCTCTGTGTGTGTATGTATGTGTGTGTCTCTGTGTGTGGATATATGTGTGTGCCTGTGTGTATGTATGTGTGTGTCTGTATGTGTGTATATGTGTGTATGTGTGTGTATATGTATGTATGTGTGTATGTCTGTGTGTATGTATGTATGTGTTTGTGTGTGTCTGTGTGTATATGTATGTATGTGTGTATGTCTCTGTGTGTATGTATGTGTATGTATGTATGTGTGTGTCTCTGTGTGTGTGTATGTATCTGTGTGTGTGTCTGTCTCTGTGTGTTTGATTTACTTACTTTAAACTGAGACATTTATTCATGCAGAGGACTTATAAAACTGAAATTGAACACATTCTTCCTCTTCTGTCTTCTATGCCAAGACCCTTCTTAGACCTACAATTTCTTGTATGCAAAAATAAGCCCAGTTCTTAGTGTTGGTCCAAAACTCACTCAGTGTAGATCTGCTCCCTAGAGGTGTTCGATTCCAACTCCTCCTCCCGGTTTTCTGATCTCCTGACCCCGTGGAGTGAGGACAAGCTCTAGCTCTGCTTCCCAGTGAACACTCAGCTGCTGCCCCAGACTTGTCTTAATATGAATCTGTTTACAGTCCTTTACTGAGAAGACTTCCCATACCAGCAGAATATACACCCTGGGCCATTCTCTGGTATTGAAATACTCCCTCCCCCCTTTTTAAGTATCTTTCTAGAGGTGCCTTCTCTGAAGACAGATAAAAAGAAGGGTGAATGAAAACTCATGCAGAAGGAATATTGCACCACAGGAGAAGCATGTCTACTCAACAATCTGGTTGGTCCTAATCCTGCTTTATACACACACACACACACACACACACACACACACACACACACACACACACACACACATAAAAGCTCCCTTCAGACTGACAACCAGCTTGCGTGTGCATCTCAGTGTCTCAGAGCTGCTTTGCATCTGGGGACTTCTCTATCTTGGTAATCGTACTGCACGGCTGAAAGTAACCCTTGAAACCCTTGAAAGACAGGCATGATTTTTAAAAAATTACTTAGTGGGTAATTACAATGACAGATTACTTTTGAAATCTTAGAGGGACACATTCTTTTACTTTTGAAATCTCAGCGGGGCTTGCTAATTTGATTCCAGTTTAAAAAGGAATTCCATCATGCAGGAATCTACAAATAAAAGTCTTTTCAAGTTGTATACAAACTAGTTGAGATTGTCTTCTGAGTTTCTTTAATTTTTAGATCAACCTGTGAAGCCATCCCATTGTTAAGCTATGCTATTTTTCTCTTTCATCCTGAAGTTTTTTTGTGTTTTTTTTAAACAACATGACAGCAATTTTTTAGTCTTGTTAAAGCCTTTTCTTATGGTTTTTTTTTTTTTTTTTTTTTTTGGTTACTGGTACCATGAATAGCTTGTACTTAAATTTCTAACTACATAGAATGGAGAGAAGGCTCAGTCACTAGGAACATGTACCACTGCAGCAGAGGCTCTGGGTTCAGTTCACAACACCCAAGTTAGGTGGCTAACAACCCCTGTAACTCCAGCTCCAGAGGATCTAATGCTCTGGCTGCTGTGGGCACCCCATACTCCTGTGCACAAACCTGTCCGCCATATACAAATGATTAAAACTCTTGAAAAATTGCTGAGTACATCTAATAATAGAAATGATTAGGAAACACTGATTTTTCCTTAAATACACAACTAACATTTTCTCTTATTCCATACTGTGTAAGAAGTCCTTAAGTGTCACTGCATTTGTGAGACGAAAAAGTAAAGAATGAAAACAGTATTTAAATCTGTACCTATGAGGGTGTGGCTGGTGCTGCCTCAGGTGTGTAGAGCACCAGTTGGAAGTTTTAAGTAGATCTTCCTTTCAGTTGAATAAAACGCTGCACAGTAAACATTCAATAACATTTTTGAAAAGTCAAAATGAAAGATTTTTCTACCTCTCCATATTTTACTTCTGATAAATTCAGGTAATTTTTTTTAATCAATGGAGTAATTTATTTAAATCTAGCCTTTATTGCTTGCATTACTGATATGGTATATTGTTTTGATAATTTTTATTAAATTGAATATTTCTCCAATTTCTGTGGCAGATCCCCTTGCTCACAGGGTATTATCTTCTAGCAAGTAGTTTAACTCTCACTGTATTTTGTTGAGCATTTTCTGTGCATATTAGCAAATGAAGTGACCCGTAGCTTATTTTGTATCCTGTTTTTCAGGTTTTAGGTTCTAGATCATATTTTATGTAACATTTTGCCATTTTTTGTATACTTAAAGTGATTCATTAACCCTGATACTATTTCCTGACCATTTTAGAGAATTTATCCTTTTTTATTTGTTTTTCAGTTTCTTCTGTTTATAAATAATAATTTGTTACATGAAATTCACTTTAATGCAACTGTTTATCTGCTCATTTTATTTTTATTTTGCTTATATAGTCTCTCTCATTTCTATTTGAGTTAGTTGTATTTTACTTTTGATTTTTATTTTTGCTGTTCCTCTGTTACTAAAAGCTCAATTTTTCAGTATGCATATTTAATTTTATTTTTCCTTTTTCTTTTTTGTTTGAGCTGACTTTTGAGGTAGAAATTAATTGCTTTATGGATTTACAAAGGTCTCCTAATTGTCTGTGATAGCTCAGGAAGGGCTTTTGGGCTAAAAACATAGACAAAGGTGAACAAGACTTTGCTACCTCACAAAATGTTTGTGAGTGAGTATGTGTGTATTTGTGTGTGTGTTTGTGTGTGAATGTGTATGTGTGTTTATACAACATTATACATACTGATTATTCTGATGACCTTAACTTTACGTGGACAACAAACACTGTTAAGTATAGACATAATACTGAAAACAAAATCTGAAAGTTATGACAAAAAAACCATTTTTCTCTTTCCTCCTGGCAACCTCACTTACTGCTTTTTCAGATACTGTGAGTAGGGACGTACACGACATTTCACTATGGTGCTGAATTTTTTTCCCAGCAAAATATCCTCCATATTATTGTGCAAGGGAAATATCACTTTATTGAAGCCGAATAATATTGCACTGTGCATATACACTGAATTTCTTTTGACAGTCATTTGTCCACATCTTCACCTTCCACATCTTCCACCTCAGAGAATAATTCTGTGATAGATAAATGAATGCAAATATCTTTTCAAGATTCCAATTTTAATTCTTTTGGACAAGTACCCAGAAATGGGGTAACTGATCATATAGGAGTCCTACTTTGAGGATTTTTATTTTTTGAGAAAACGCCAGTCCATTTTTTATACGGCTGCACAGTTTTACATTCTTGCCAGTATTGTGCGATGGCAGAACTGTGCAGGTCTCACTAAGGTGTGTAGTCTTGGTATAAAGGGATGGCTCACAGCAGCTTGTTTTGCATGTCTCTGCTGGCAGAATGATGCTGGACAGTGTTTCCCAAACTTGCCGGCCATGTCTGTGTCTCCTCTGGAGAATTATCGGTTCAGATCCTTGGGCTAATTCCAATGGGTAATCTGTGGTTTTGCGGCTGAGTTGTAGGGATTCCTCATGTGTTTTGGAGACGAACCCCATGTGGATGTGTGGTTTACAGTCTTTTTCTCTCTTTTCCCTGTTGCCATTTCAAGTTGGCGCTTGTCTACTTTCCAGGGCAGAAGCTTTTGGTTCAGTGTAGCCCTGTTGATCTGTTTTGGCTAGTGTTGCCTGTGCTTTTGGTGTTACGTTCACAGAATCATCGCCAACAACAATACCACGAAGTCTCCCTAATGTTCTCTTTTCAAAGTCTGGCTGTTTGGCGACCTTATATTTGCATTGAGTCCATTTTGAGCTGAGTTTTGTACATGGTACAAGGTAAGAGTCCAGTTTCATTTTTCTTCACGTGTGGCTGTCCAGTTCTCTTAGTACTGTTTAGTGGAATAACTGTCCTTTCCCCTTGTGCCGGATCCATGTACATGTGAAGATAAACAAACCATTCTGGATTTTGTCTTGTCCCATTGATCTAAATGTCTATAGGATTTTAGTTGTATGTTGAAGTCAGGAAGTGTGACATCTCCAGCTTCATCCTTCTTACTCAAGATAACTTCAGTTACATAGAGTCCTTTGTGGCTATGTAGGAATACTGAAGCTGAGTGTTTAAATGTCTTTTTAAAATGTTATGATGGGCTTTGAGTTGAATCTATCAGTTGCTGTGGACTGTGTGGGAAGTTTAAGAATATTGTCTTACAACTCATGGAATGCATTTCCACTGTCTTTCCTCCTTTGTTCCATCAGTATTTTGTAGTTTTTCACTGTGCCATTTTTATTTATTCCAAAGTATTTTGTTCTTTCTGATGCTATTACAAATGGGACTGTTTCCTTAATTTCTTTTTGAGACAAGTTACTAATGTGAGTACTTTTGTATGTTACTTTTGTATCTTGCAACATTGTTGTATTGATTTATTTATTGTTTCAGCATTTTTATGGTCTTTAGAATTTTGTGTAAGATCATCTCGTTTACAAATAAAAATCACTTTATTTTCTTTTCTGATTTGGGTTTGTTTTAGTGGGCATCTCTGTGTTATTCCTAATAGTACAGAGAAATGCTGTTTCTTTTTCTTAAGCATAGACTATAATGTTAGCTGTGCATTGTTTGAGTTACACTATGGTTTAAATGTATTTCCACTTTAAAACTTGTGTTGAAATTTAATTACCAATGTATTGTGAAATAGAATCATTAAGAAGTACTAGGACAGGAGGGCTCTGCCTTCATGAGTGGGGTTAGTATCATTATATGAAGGTGATACTAACCCTCTCTCCGTCCCAAGTGACAGTTCAGCAAGAACACTCTCTCCAGCAGCTTCTGCCTTGGGCTGGGCTTCCAATCACAGGACTATGAGAAGGTACATTTCTTTTTGTATTCTAAGAACTTCTCAGATACTCTGTTATTGCTCAAAATGGTAAGACAGGGTGTCTTTATGTCTCTTAAAATATATAGATGCCATTACCTTGAGTTCAAGACTAACCTACTCTACTTAGTGACTTTCAGGACAGCCAGGGTTAAAGTTATAGAGTGAGACTCTATTTTTAAAAGGATGATTAATATATAAAAAACAAAATCCACGCATATGATAGAGAACCATGGCAAACAATAAGAACTGATATGTAAAGAGTATTTGTCATAACAGTGTTTGGCTTGTGTGTTTTGAGATGGGTCTCTTATAGCCCTGACTGGCCTCAAACGCTATATAGATTGAGTGACTTTGAACTCCTGATCTTCCTGCCTCTGCCTCCAGGATGCTAGAACTAAGGGCATGTACCACCTCACCGTAAAGTGCATTTCATTGGCTTTTTCTCTCTCATTTCATGGTTGGTGAAGCACCTTTCAGACCTTGTTTCACTCCAGTCTCAGAAGGATTCTGTGAAGCAGGCAGGGGGCACATGATGTTAATCCATTTTATACGTGAGAACATTAAGACTCCTGGAAGTCAACACTGCATTCAGGTCCCCAAGTTTCAGTGGGCTGTCTGGAAGTTGAGCCCAAGTCTCTTGCCTCTTAGTCCTATATTTATTGCACAATGTCACAATAATCCAATTCCATTCCGAACTGAAACACTTCAGTGTGGAGTCTTTTCTCGTAGTTGGCTACAAATGATATATAATTTTAATAACATATGCTTATTTCCAGAGAAAGGATTTTATCTCCATTCTATGCCAATGTTATTTTAATGTGTGACATTACATAGCAGGCTGCATACTTTTCCATGAGAAAAAAATTAGAAAAAATGTTTGCATGTATCTATTTTGGAAGATCATTCTAATTTAAGGAATCGTGATGATTGAAACCCCAGACTTCAGAAAAAAATTAGACTAAGAATCTTTGTTACATCTTGACTCTGGCCTCCTTTGAAGCCAAAGTCATTCTAATGAGAAGCCCATGGCAGACTCTTCAACTTCCACCGCGAATTTAGTGAATGAAGCCACAGGCCAGGTGTGTGTCAGGATCTAATGCCTTTTCATCCTCAGCGCTCATCATGGCTGCTTCCTTCAGGGGTGAGTCACTCTGTAACAACTGGAGTGACAGTAATACCCATCCTTATTTCTACTCAAGCCTTCTGAATTTACAAAGCCCGTTCCCAGTTACTTTTTATAAAGCTGTGAGAAAGGCAGGCTGGGTTATGAACCCTAGTTCGTAGACACGGCAACAGCTGAGTCCACACGTGGCCTGACCTTCCACTCTTCGGATCTCTGGGGAAAGATCCTTTATGTTCCTTTGCTTTTTCTTTTTTCGGCCATGTGCTTGTGTGGAGATCATCTTGAGAACCAGGAATGTTAAACGTTACCTTGTTCTATGCTGCCATGGCAAGATCATCTTGATCTTCTTACAATTAATTGTCTTACAATAGTGAAGGGACCATTTCTCTTTAGAAGATGTCAAACACTTAAGACAAAAATACAGGGAGTAATTGCAATCTGCCACTATGAAGTATGAAGTGGATTCGGGGACTGAAAAAAATCAGAAACGAAAGCTGAAACACATTTATCTGTCTGATTTCACCGGTGCTATCTTTATAGCCAATTGCCCATTTTCTTCTCTTGGTGTAATACTCCTAAGTATCTATTGTATTTGATGAGATAAATGTGCCCACAGATCAATGTGAGCTTGCGCATGCAAGCAAGCATGCGTGAGCGCGCGTGCACACACACAAACACACACACACACACACACACACACACACAGAGAGAGAGCAGTGATGACCATGTTCATGTACCCATAGGTACCACAATGTTTTCCACAGAGGTTAAAAAGAAGCAGGCTCCCAGAGTGAACGCTGTTTCTAAAACAGAAGTCAGAATGCTGGTCTCCCTGGCCACGTCCATAGGCAACGTGAGCACAAAGGCTCCAGGGTCTTAGAAAAAGACTGTCCAGTTCCCTGGGTGGGCAATAAATCAGGATGTCTCAGCTTTGTTAGCCGAGGGTGGAGTGATTTGCAAGGGAGTCTCTCTCAATTCTGAAAACAGCCTCTATGCCACACAGTGGCTTCTTTCTTTTTCAACACACTGTGATCCTCACCGCCTAGCTGTGTGTTCTTCTAAAAAAGTGTCTACTTGTTAACACCCCTTTTTGGAATGGTAAGTGGCAGGGAGGAGGCTTTCTGTTCTTGAAGGCTTAGTTAAACTAGTGGGTGACAGCCAGTTGTGATGTGCATGTGCTTTGCTTGTCATTGTCCTGACTCTGGGCCTGGGATAATCAGGCTATGCCTCTATTCTGCATGGCGGTGGGGTCATTGGTGTGACCATTCTGGAGCGGCTGCCCTGAGCTCTGCATGTTGTGGCATCATCCACGTGAGCATTCTTGGGCAGTGGGGCTCTGCCTGTGTTCTGCAGGCCTGTGGGATCACCACCGTGAGCATACTGGAATGGCTGGGCTCTACCCAGGGTGTTTCAGCCCTTCTCCCTCCTGTGTTCTGCAGGCCTGTGGGATCACCAGTGTGGCCATGCTTGGGCAGTGGGGTTCTACCTGTGCTCTGCAGGCCTGTGGAGTCATCAGTAGGAGCCTCCTGATAGTAGCTCAGTTGTCCACTCAGTCGGTGTAGTCTTCCTCAGGATTGGGGCCCTAGTCCTGCTTTCGATTCTTTTGCAGGTCTCTCCAGGAGGAAGCATGGTTTGGGGAAAGGTGAAATGCACAAAAGGAAGCAGATCTCTACAGCACAGCAGGCTGAGCCTTAAATATTCTAGGAAAACAAACAAACAAACAAGGAAACCAGACACCATCCCAGGGTGGAGAGAGGAAAGTGGCAAATGCCTCATTCAGTTTGGACAGCAGTAAGATGCCTATGAGTCCCGAAAGAGTAGGCAGGGAGAGGGCGCATCTTATGTGTTTCAGCCCTTCTCCCTCTTGTTAAGGATGTACAGACCACAGCTTCACTGTCTCAAGAGCAATAGAACCTGAGCCCCATTGGTGGTTGTCAATAAACACACACACACACACACACACACACACACACACACACACACACACACCAAGTTAAAAAGAAATACACAAGATTAATTGTAATAATGCATTTTATTTAAACCAATAGAAGCTAACTGGTATCATTTCAACATGTTATCAGTAAAACCATCAGTTAAAAAAAAAGGAGATTTTTAAACTTTTTTCTTCCATATAGGCTTTATAGTGGGGTTTATTTTATTCTTATAGTGCATCTTGTTTAATACCAACCACATTTAAGAGCACAATAGCCGTATAGTGCTACCCTATTGGGCAGTGCGTCTATGGCCCTGAAGGAGGAGGACAACCGGGGTGGGAGGCAAGTAGCTTTTGCTTTGGGCAGGGATGGTTGGGAGATCTGAGAATGAAACCAGCACGGCTGCCATCTCCCAGGTAACTTCGCCAAGCATGGCCTCGATTGTTTGCCTCTTTAAGCGGATCCTTTGGCATGCTCAGGAAGTTCCTGTCAATAGTGAAGCAATGGCCTTGGCCTTTACTTTTTCCTTGCTCCATGGCAATGTCTGGATTCCTCAACCTGCCGTTTGAGGCCCTTCTCCATGTTGGCTCCGTTGGCTAACCCATGCCCAAGGTGTGTTCTTCCACCTTCTTGTGCCTACCATTGTACCAGCTCTGCCTTTGGCCTTTTTTGTCTGGTTTTAGTTTGTTGATTGTTTTTGTTTGTTTGGGCAGGGTGTCATGTAGCTTAGACTGGCCTCCGACTTGCCATGTCCCTAGAATGTCTGATCCTCTTGCATTCACTCAGCAAGTGCTGGGGTTCCAGGCACGTGTCACCGTGTCTAGATTATATGGTGCTTAGGATCTAGCTCAGGGCCTTGTACAGTCTAGGCAAGAACTTTACCAACTCAGCCACATCTCCAGCCCAGCTCTATTTAAAAAATATATAACAGAGTTCTCTTTGTGACATGTTTAATGGTTTCGTTTTTTTGAAAGGAAGAGGAAGGAAGATATAAAATGACTTGCTTATACCTTATGAAATACGTGTGTGTGTCGGGGTGGGGGTGGTGTATGTACAAGGTGGTGAGTATGTTCAAAGTATTCACATGCAGAGATCAGAGGAGGGCTTTGAGCGTCTTCCTCTTATTTTTCCACCTTAATTTTTGAGACAGTGTCTCTCACTGAACCTGAAGCCTGCATTCGAACTGGGCTGGCCAATGAGCTCTCTAAAGCCACATGCCTATTTCTCAAGACTGGGGTGGTTACAGGTATGCATGACCATGTCCAGATTTTATGTTTGGCATTTGTTCTGCCCATAGCTAAATTATCAACAAACTTTTATAACCTTACAGTTGATGAGTACCCCCCAAAACAATTCAACTAAATGTTCATAGAAGCAACTCAATAGGTTTTTCATAGTCATTCTTGCTTATGTGTCATTTAATTAAATGATGTGTCACAATGACAAATACAGGTTTGGCAGGAACTAAGGTGATTCTTGGTAAGCATGGGACTCCTCTGTGAGGAGCAGATATGAGAAGATGTCACATGGCATCCCACTGGCCTCAGGATTCAGTCTGGTTACCTATGCTGTGTCTTGCAGAGAGACTGAAAGGCTTGGGTCCAGTGGGTGTGTGAAGCAGCAGCTACTGATGGTCCTGCTGATTCTGGTCCATCTACCATTTGACACTAGACATAAGATAAAGCGTATGCTCTCCTGGCTTGCATCTCCCCTTGGAATCCCTTTTGCTTATCCCGTCTCTTATCTCTTGCCATCAAAGGTCATGGATAGGCAGAAGAGTAGTCCCCAAAGGTGTCCACATCCCGATTCCCGACACCAGTGAATATGTCATCTTACCTGGCAAAGAGTACTTTGTAGCTGTATGAAGCTACATCATGAGATGGCAAGGTTATCCTAGATTATCTGGGGAATCAAATCTAATGATGCTCCAGTCATGTGGGTCCCCAAGAGCAGGGGATATCTCTTGTTGCCACTGGAGACACACGTCAGTGGAAGAGGACTTCAAAGTCACTTGGGTGTGCTTGCTTTTTCACTGGCTGTGCTTCTTAATTTACTTTGTGTTGTACTTTGTTCAAATGTTTTACTTTAATTTATATTTTTAAATTTATTGTTGGGGGAATTTCTTTGTTTTTACAGCATAAAGTGAAGCCAGAATAAAATTGAAACATAGATAGATGCTATTTTTTATCTAGCAATGTGCCTTGCCCATATTTGATATGTTCCCATAAGTGCAGACAATAGTTTGATAATTCCCATTTCTTCCCATAGCAAGTGCTAATTGTTTAATACATGTGCCTTCTACCTGAAATGTTTGGAAAGCTCCAAACTTCCTGTATTCCCTGAAGGGACAATAAAGGGAACACATTTCAAAGCTGCTGATGCTAGTGGTCTCATCAGTGTGCGAGACACGATGAGGAATAGGGTCATTCTGAGACACCTTGGGAGACACGGTGAGGAATAGGGACACTCTGAGACACCTTGGGAGACACGGTGAGGAATAGGGACACTCTGAGACACCTTGGGAGACACGGTGAGGAATAGGGACACTCTGAGACACCTTGGGAGACACAGTGACGAATAGGACACGCCTGAGACACATTAGTGAGAGCTTGGGACCTCCAACAGTGGGTTTTACAGGCTCAGATAAGATGAAGCAGCTCCTGCCCACAGTGAATATCTGGCAGGAGGGCTAATAGTATAATTATTTCGCCAACGTTTACATCCATTGCTTTCCTCAATGGCTGGCCTAGGTCAGATCATAACTTCTTAGATACAAAGATGTGGAAAGACAGTAAAAAATATGAAGAAAGTACAGGCTTGGAGAAATTATCAGAGGCTTCTATATTTAGGCTTTTAAAGCCTCATGTTTCTAATATTGACAAGATATTTTACTGTTTTCAAAGCTACGGAAAGGGCATGCTAAAAATACATTACATACATGTATGAAAATTCATAATGAAACCCACTATTCTGAATGAATATACCCTAAAATATCATCAAATAAATGATGTATAATGAAAATGACTCCAAACAACAGCTATGAAAGCAGGACACGCTAATAAAAAGATGGCTGTCTCTTCAGCACCCCTACAGCTCCACAGCCTAGGTTTTCTACAGATCTACCGTGAGTTCATAATGTGTTCAATGTCCACAAACATCACGAACATTATCACATTCAGAAACTTAGAAAACTTGTCAAAATCTCCCTTTAGTCATTTTTCTTTCTGACGGTACATTCTCAGTTCCCCTTTCCCATCTTTTTCGCTGGTCATATATTATAAATAGGTTAACATTTTGGATACTTCCATCCTATCCCATCTGATCATAAGTCTTTCTTTTTCTGAAGAAGCTGAGGGTAAATTATAGTTGATATATTTAATGGAAAAGCATGTTCTAGGAATCTATAATAATTCCATAATTCAGATCTTTGGGGATTTCCATGATGAACTGTTAAGAACTATAATGAAGCGCTGGAGTGATGGCTCAATGGTTAAGAGCACTGGTTGCTACTCCAGAGGCCCAGGTTCAATTCCCAGCTCCCACATGGCAGCTCACACCTGTATGTAACTTCAGTTCCAGGGCACCCAACACCCTCACAATTGCATTGCAGGCAAACACCAATGCACATCAATAAAAAATATTAAAATAAAATAAAAAGGAACTGTATTTCAGATTTGTGAGATACAGTATTTTTGACACTTTTATACTAGACATAAGATAAACTAAATGCTTTAAAGGTTATAGAATTTTTTTTAAGAAAACACTTACTTTTGAGAAAATCGGACTGGATAAATAAACCACTCTCTGCATTACAGAGTCTCCCAACACAGAACATTTTATGTACAGCATAGCATCCCTGAAGGTGTTTGGCATGGTCCACATGAGTATTTATTAGTGATTTCAGATCCAATGACTACATTTAAAGTTACATATTTCGATGTTTTACTAAGTGGAATTTCCAATGGTTGAATTCTAAGGAATAGTATTTCCTTGAAATTTAGGAAATTTCAAGAAATTAAGGGTAGAGAAAAGAAAATACATTAGAATGTAGAGTCCGGAATGGTTGTTTGCTGGAGGTAGTGATCTCCACAGTGTCAAACAGAAACAGAAACAGAAACAGAAACTATCTGTCTTCTGGAGTAGAGCAAACAGCGTGGAAACTCACGGAGCTTTGTGCAACAAATGCCATATTTTCTCCTGAGTTAATGTTGTTAGTAGTGCCCACTTCTCCAGACAGTTCCCTCTGTCATCTCCACAGACCTCCATTACCTCACTTCCTCTCAGATCAGAATGGTTGTCAATGAATTACTAACAGAAGGTATTTGAATTTGGTTTTCTGTGCAGAACCAAATGAAATTAATGATAGTTATTTTTCCCACTTAACTGAGAAAAAAAGTGGTTTAAACTTATGTTATTCAATACTTTCTATAAATACAAAGATGATGGTGAATATTTATAGGGGATTTCTCTACTTTAACCACAAAGATTTTTTTAACTTCCTTTTCATTTATTCTTTGTCTTTCACATTATGCCTCTTACCCCCATCTCCCCCCACTCATAGTAAAACAAAATGAAATTTAAGAGAAAAAAGTGGGAAAAAAAGGAGAAAGGGACAATCTTATTATGGAAGCTGCAGTGTGACACAGGGAGTCACACAGTAAACCCCTTTATCCATACATGTTTATATGTAGGCATGAATGGCAAAGAATCATTGGTCTGGTTCAAGGCCCCCAGTCTCTGCTACACCATCGATGCTGGGCCCTCACTGGGATTGTTCCTGGACATCCTGTTGTTGCCCTGTGTGATAGAGATCTTACAGTCCTGGGTCCACAGAACCAACCCCACCCCCACCCTCTGCTCCAACAGAACACAGATGGGGTGGAATCTGGGGTGGGCCTACACACAATGCTGGTTCTGGGCCTGGGCAACAGTAGGACTGGTCTGCCTGTCAGCTTTCCCTTGCCTTCACCATCAAGGTAGACTCTTTAGCAACACCCTGACTCTTTACCCCCTGCAGCAATGAGCAAGGGGTAGGGCCAGCCTTCCTGACCCCCACATCCCCAGGGTCAGCTCTCCCATGCCCACACCCCCAGGGATAGTTCTACTGTATTTTCCAGGTGATGTGTGGGGGTCACTCTCCCAAGTGCTGCAGCCAATGAGGGGCAAGGACAGCTCTCCTGTTCTGATGACCTCACGGCCAGTTCCTCTACCCATCTCAGATTTTGATAGGCAGGGGTGGGATAGGGTGGGGTGACTTTCTCTGCAGCCCATACCACTACCTGACAGATGAACAATGGGGAAGCCCTTCCAAGCCCATGACCTTGGGACCAGCTTTCCCATATCTCTGCCACCAGGGTTGGATCTATTGTGCAGCCCAGGTGAGGTGCAGGGCCTGTTCTCCCGAGGGTTGCAGCTGGTGGGGAACAGGGACAGGTCTCCCATTCTTATGACCTCATGGCCAGCTCTCCCACCTGCCTCAGGCATTGATGGGCTAGAGGGGGCACAAAAATTTTTAACTGAAATTTTAGCAGAGGATAAAGCATAGATGTCAGAGCAACATGAATTTTAGACATTACAAAGCCCACAGAATAGTGCTCAAAAATTTCTAAAAGAGCCCACCACACCACTGTGGAGAATGTATCAATAAAAGAATAACATAAAAAATAATACACAGTTTAAAAACAGGCCCCTGTCCTTGTAGGATGACAGGTGTTGTAGGGTCTTTGAGAACTGCGAGGGAGTAAAGCCACTTAGACAATCTTTTACATCATGCAATTGCCTCCTGTGGGCCTTAAACAAGACTTTCTGGGCAAGTGCATGATCATCCAGCTCAAGTTTCTCCTCTGGTGTGTAAGACATTTCAGGAAACGTGGCCAGACATGTACTGAGTGAGGAAACTTATGCTTCTGGCTTCTTCTATACCAGGGGAGTATATAAAGTCCATTGTTCTTGATGGGCCTTTGCGTGTTTGTGTTCCAGACAGGGGATCCCATTCAAAACTATGGCTGCCATTTCTTAACTCCTTCTGGCAGCTGAGGGATCAAGCTCCATGTTTTAGATTTTACCCACTTATTTTAAGAGACCTTACACTGATATTTACTCTTTTTAGATTTGTAAATTGAAAAAAAATCTCCCTAAATAATTACATGAACCCAAACAGTTTTGTAGTGTGATCAAGGAAACATTGCTAAAGTCTGAGGGCTGTTCATTACATCATCATGAGGTCTCCCTGATGTTTTCTTGAGGCTCATGGGCCTTGAGGACTTACTCCCCACCCCACAGTGCTGCAAAGCAGGGCTGGCCTCCAGAGCACCAGAAAGAAGAGAAGGCAAGGAGTGAGGCTGGGCTTCACTATGAAGGTTGGTGTGGCTCTAAACTGGCCTGTGCCAGAACAGCCAGCGAATGTGCTTTACAGTTTCCTCATGACTGGAGCTTGCCACTCCAAATGACTCTAACACAATGGTTCCTCCAACTTTTCAAAATGGCGAGGGGAGAATGAGTACAGAGATGGACTGGTGTCACACCAGAGAGGATGTGTCTGCCAGTCGCTCACAAAGCCACAATGGTGAGTCCCAGGTAAGTGTAGGGCACTAGAGGTAGTCAGGATGATCCGGGAATGGAAGACTTTTTGAAAAGTAATCAAGGCAACCTTAATTTTTTTGCCACCGAGTTATACTTTTAGGGTTGACTTTCTTTCTTTCATGATTATATGAAAGAAGAAAGGGCACATTAGGCAAGTTGTCATAGGCATTCAAATGCCAAACTGTTGCATATGGTGGCAGGGACACATACGTGACAATATTATAACATGACCTCTGAAATTCATCTGGTTCATCACAGTGGCCAGGTTTTTGTAGTTCTTTCAACCAAGAACACCCCAATTCCCTGCAGAAGCTGGTGCCCTTTACTGTCCCCCCCCATTTGGCCAGGCCCCATGATTTTAAGCCCATACAGCTTTGTGCAGCTTCCTTCTAACCCTTTCTCCCAACAAGAGCTCTGTTATCTTGATCACCCTTTGCCAGAGGAGCTGAGTTAGCAGGCTGAAGTTCTTACTGGCCAGTTTGCCCCAATGCCCCTTGGGAAGGACGTCAAGCTACTGTTCAGCTGTGCTGATTACAGCTAGATCATCATATGTTCCTCACACAAGATCAAGGTGTTGGAAATGGTTTGGTTGCTGACTGGAAATGTGGTGTTATTATTTTTTATAGCATTCATGTCTATATTTCTGAAGTTGGTTTTCTTATTTCAAACAAGTTATGGTGCAGCAAAAGCATTCACCATCAAGTGTGCCCATCTTCAACATCTTAACTGTTTATTCCTACCCCCCACCCCATGAATGTTTTCTTTCCCTTTTGGGGCAGCAGAGTTTCAGGAGGCAAAGAAGAGAGCCAGGATCTTGACAAAAGAGAGCCCTTTCTCCACACAAAAGACGTGAGAAACAAGGGCAGTTTAATCAACCAAACAAAAATGTTATCCCACATCCTGACTCTCCCTGGGTAACTTGTATTTGTTGGATGCATCGTCTTAAAAAAAAAAAAAAGTGCCTTTAAGGAGGGTTTGTGAATCCCCAGCTTCAGGTTCAAGTTTGGCATGGTAGACAAAGTGGGATTTCCAACTCATTTAATTTGGGGACTTTAACCCCCATGAGTCTTGAATCTGGTTGCCAGACCCTCTCCTAATTTCGTTGTTCTATGTTTTTTCTCTTGTTGAGGATGTTATTGGGTGAAACTTATAGTACATGACTCATCTTGGCACGAGAGGGGACAGCTACTGTTCCATGACGTGAAGTCTTTCAGAGGTTTGTATCCCTGGTTGATTTACCACTCTGATGACCCCCATCCCTACCCCATGTATTGTTGCTGCACAGTTTAAGATCTAAGAAAGATTCTATTCTAAAAGATGCTATTCTTCTACACACACATCTACATAAATCCTAATGCCCTGCTATGGAACTAGTCTCAACGCGGCAGCTAATCCCTCCTCTCCTATACTCTTTTATTTTGACAGCACCTGGAACGAAAACCTATTTTCCCTCTAGAACGCAGGTTTAGTTGGCTGGTTACAGACAGCACAGAACTTGTGCTGGGTGCGACAGAAGACAGACTGTCTCCTGAGAGCAGTACCCGTCAACCAACGCAACTCCTTCCCAGGGCTCTGCATTATCCTCAAGCTTCCAGACAAACGAGGCTGGTGTCCTCTGTCTCTTGGCTCAAGATGTCAGCCATTTTACCCACTTCCAAGTCTCACTGTCTACTTTCTTCTTACTGCAGCCTGAGACACTGCTCATCTTCAAGGCGACTCCTCAGCACTGTTCTTCCCCATGCGAAAGTTGTTTTTTTTTCTTTTCTAATTATTCAGCGTCTTGTCCATGTTCCTTTCTGGTGCTTCTGGATTTTCTCTTCTTGTCCCCATGGTTAGTTTACTGCATGGTTTCCATATTAGAACACAGGGATGGAGCAGGAATGATGTCAAATTTCCTTCCCATCTTCCTAGTCCCAGACACAGACCTGAAACTCAGAGGTGGTCAGAAATGCAGAAACCACTAAAAACAGCAGGTCAGACTTTCCCTGGAACAGCATGGTGAAAGGGAGAGACTTAAGAATATGGTCACTGCTGGTATCCTTGAAGCCTTGTAAAGAGGGATTGGCCTTGCACCATGGGGGAGGCTTCTGACCCCCAAAACCTTAAGCCATGGAAAGCCCATTTGTTGATGTCTAGGATCCCTTATGAGAGAAGCCTAGAAATTTATTCCCAAGCTTGAAGCTTGATTCTACTTTGAAGAGACAGGCGTGTGATGCATCCTCTTCAACTTCAAATAAAACAGACACTAAATGCTGGTAGGAACACTGGACTGGCCTAACTACAGTATGTCCCAGCTCTGTGGCAAACTTTCTGAAACTTTACTGGTGGACTACTTCACCGGGTTTGTAAACTGTCTGTCACAGCTCTCTCCCAGGAGTCTTGCCAACACTGTGTGACATCTATACATTGTGCACGGAACACAGTTTTTGAATGTTCTCTTTCCCCTCATCAAGCCAACCTCTGGGTTTCTTTGAGTTCTGCTCACACTCACCTCCCAGTCTAATGTTGCCAGGTTCAGGTCAAGCGTCAGAAGCACTCTGCAGGCTAGGGCTGCACCTCTGGGCAGGCCCTTTACCTCCTCTCTAGCCAGTATCCCTCTTTCATGTCTTTTTTTTTTTAAAATGACCCCAACTTCCTAAGCCTTACATTCATTATTGAATTCCCAGGTGAATGACATTTACTGATTCTCCATTGCTTACAGGATTGCAAGATAAACTTTAAATTTATTAATTCTTGGCAATTTGTCACACACACACACACACACACACTCCACACACACACACACACACACACACACACACACACACACACACACACACACGGGGAGGGGAGGAGAGAGAACTCTTTGTATTTTCTTAGGAAACAAGAAAGTAATTGTCTTAAGGCCATTTACACAAACTAGCACAGGCTGTACCAAGGCCAAAAGACGAAGTTTTGAGTTCAAACGGGACCCTTTTATCTCCTGATGCTGGAAGGAGCACTGATTTATGCTGCAGCCTTGACTTGCCCCGCAGTTCCAAAACCCATAATAATAAATCACATTAGCAAGTAAACACACCCTCTGCAGTTTCCAGAGCTCCTTTGTTTGCCTGTCTCTCTTTCCATCTCCATGTTCCCTCCCTCTCCCCACCTCCTTTCCTCTCTGTCTCCCCCCACCCCATCTCGTTTTGTCTACAGATGCTTTCTAAGCCATTTCAGACACCTTGCCTTATCAAAGCTTTAGGAAAACCCTGTGAAGTACTTTGGATAGATGGTGTTACAGTCACAGAAAATTATGCTTTTCATTAAATTGGCTTTTAATTAAAAATTGTTTATTGTGAAAAAAATCCAACCCATCTTTGTTTGGAGTCCTAGTTTATTTTTTTACTAGTTGTGTGACTTGTGACTTAATCTGTCTCAGACTAGTCCTTTGCCTGTTCATTAATAGTAGTATTCGTGTGAGGGTTAGCCAAGATGATTCATATCAAACACTTATGAAATTGTCACTTGGTGCTTTCTTAACAAAGGGGTGGCATGCCCCAGAAACACCCCTTTTTTCCCTGGACGCCTTTGGCTCACATTGACAGCCAAAACTTGCAGTTCTATGAATTTGGGCTTGATGATGTCACTGATGATGTCACTTGGTACAAATTGGGGGAATTGTACCAAGACCTCAATGGCCCCTGTGCCTGGAATTGTTGTTTGTTTTTTTTTTTTCTTTCTTCCTCAAAACGCTGCCAAGTTCAGAGACAACTCTAAGAACTGAATCTCTGGTGCCACTTTCAACATCCATGTGGCCTGGGCAATAGTATCAGGTTTCTCCCTTTGTTGTTCACTACCTTACTTTTTTGAGACAAAGCCTCTCACTGAACTTAGAGCTCACCAATTGGCTAGATTGACTGTCCATCAAGCCCCAGAGATCCTCCCATTTCAGCCTCCTAGACCTGGGATTACAGGTGCATGCTACTACTCCTGGCTACTTTTTTTTATGGGTGTTAGGAGTTCAAAGTCAGCCCTCATGCTTGCACAGGGCAAGCACTTTCCTGATAGAGTTATTGCCCCAGCCCCCGTTGAGTTGTCTTCCTATCAGTACCTGTGCCCTAGGTCACTCCTGAGATGAGGAGTCAGAAGGGTTCTTCTGCATCTCCTGGACACCATGACTTCCTTAAGGACACTGAGTTTCTCACCTAGAAGTTATTCTTACTCCAGCTCACCACACTCTTTTTTTTTTCCATTAAGACCATATATATGACTGTTGTTCTCACATTCGACTTTTAACATTCCATTCTGATTTTCTAAAAAAAAAAAAAAAAAAAAAAATCAAGCCACGGGTTGGGGGCTGATGTAATTTCAAATACTGTTGCTTGAGGGGAAGTTTCTAATTTCTTTACCATTATTTTTTTTGTGTGTCGAAATGTCTAAGCCCACCAGCAACAGACGACAGGGAAACTCCAACAGGAAGAACACAGGTGTTTTTAGTTCCCTAGCAGCATCCTAGCAAAGATCACCATTCCTACCTATGTCACACAAGCAAATACTCAAGAATGACAGCCTTGATGGGGGGAAATGAGCATGAACGATGCGCTTCACTTTCCCAGGATAAAGTTAAACTATAAACACATACATATGTACATATATATGTATATAAACACAAACTTAAGATTGAACCTATGTTTGACCACTTGGTTATCAAACCCATTGTTTGAATACTGTCTTAATTAGGGTTCTGCTGCTTCAATGAAACACCATGACCAAAAGCAAGTTGGGGAGGAAAGGGCTTATTTGGCTTACACTTCCATATCACTGTTCATCATTGAAGGAAGCCAGGCCAGAAACTCAAACATGGCAGGAACCTGGAGGCAGAAGCTGCTTACTGGCTTGCTCCTTGTGGCTTGCTCAGCTTGTTTTCTTACAGAACCCAGGACCACCAGCACAGAGTTGGCACCACCCACAATGGAAGAGCCCTTCCCTCATCAATTACTAGGACAGAAAAGGTTCTACAGCTAGATATTATGGAGGCTTTTTCTCAATTGAGGTTCCCTCCTCTCAGATAACTCGAGCTTGTAACAAGTTGACATAGAACTATCCAGCACAAACACTATCAATATCAAGTTTATCTTCACATATGCTAATGAGCTAACATGTGTTTTCTTCTGTGCAGTTTGAATATTTGTGTGTGTACTTGTGTGTCTGCACAATTGACCCTCTGTATGCTTGGGCTCTATATCTGCAGATGAAACCAACTATGGATCAAACATATTTTAGAAAAGGCTCTGTGCTAAACATGTAAGTTGTTTCTTATCATAATTTCTTAACGATACAGTGTAATAACCACTTACATATTTATAGTATCATCACTACAAGAAATAATCTAGAGATGATTCAAAGCAGATGATTAAATGCAAATAACACTTTTTTTAACATAAGAGTTTCGAATATCCACAGATTTCACATGCTTAGGGAACCTTGGAACTAATCCTCCCACAAATACTGAGGCTATGAGTGTGTGTATCATATATACATCATACACACATAAAAACCAAGCAGTATAACTTTATGTCAACAGTGGCTCATATGTCTGTTGCTTATTAAGAATGAAACTTTCCAAATGATTAGGTGATGCCATCACAACTTAACTATTGCTCCCATGCAACAATATACAGATCTTCAATAATAGGAGGACTTAGCAATCCTTGACTCCCCGCTGCCAGGCCACACTGTTTTGTTGTGCAGATTGGAAAGCATGGTCTGATGGAGAAATTAAAAACATGTGCTTTTCAGCCAGATGTTGATGGCTCCACAGATAAGCCGTGTGGGTAAAGCTACCTTCTGACCGCTGCTTGCTGAGCAGTAATAACGGCGATGTCTTTGCAGCAGGCACTGTGTGGAGGCTTCTGGACTCAGAAGAGTCAGGGTTGCCCAGCTGTCCATACAGTCAGTCTCACATCCAACGCAGTGGCAGTGACTGAAACCACACAAGGTTGCAGGGGACGGCCTCCTGGTGAGGGGGTTCCATTTCCCTGTGTCTCTAACCTTCAGGACAGTACTGTGAAGAGACTAGATCATGTACATTTTTTCAAAGCAGTTATACTTGCTCTTTTATAGAACACAAATGTAAGTCATAATTTAGAACTTTGTTACTCAGTATGACTGCCTCCATATTTGAAGTGTGGCCAATCTAAATCCAGATGTGCTGTTAGTGTGATACTCATGTAAAATTTTGGCAACTTGGAGATAAAATCACAAAGTGTTTTATTAAAGATGTTTTTTTTCCCCTGTTCACATGGAAATGATATTTAGGGTATGTTGAATTTAATACTGTATTAATTTCCTTTTTGCCAGGACTGAGAATGATATATATGATTTGTGCTGTATTTCCACTGGACAAAAGATCACACTTATATATAGTGATACTGCAGTGATACAGGGGTACTTAACGTGCCATCTTGACAACCTTTTACTCTTCTATGCGGAGGTCATGCTTATGAAAGAAGGAATGTGTGGCACTGTCCAGAAGATTCCACTATTTCTCAGGCACGGATGGGTACTGTGGAATATTATTTTAAGGTGTGTTACTTTGGTTTATGCTGGGGAACATTTGTTTAATGATGTAAAGATGTGTTGCTTTTGTTTATGCTGCATTTGTTTAACTCTGTGAAGCTGTGTTGCTTTGTCTGTTTAAAACACCTGATGGTTTCATAAAGCGCTGAATGGCCAGTAGCGACGCAGGAGAAAGGACAGGCGGGGCTGGCAGGCAAAGAGTATAAACAGAAGGAGAAATCTGGGAGAGAGGACACTAAGGGCCAGTCACCCAGCCAGCCATGGAGCAAGAGTGAAAGTAAGACATACAGAAGCAAGAAAAGGAAAAAACCCAGAGGCAAAAGGCAGGCGGGATAATTTTTTTAAAAAAAGTTGGCTATAAACAAGCCAAGCCAAGGCCTGGCATTTATATGTAAGAATACGCCTCTGTGTGAGTGATTTATTTGGGAGCTGGATGGCGGCCCCCAGAAGAGTGAACGAGTAAAGAGGAAGGAGTAAAAGTAAAGCACAGCAGCTACAGATGGGCTGGCATTGTGTCGGTCCCCCATTGGCCTGTGTCCTCCATGGCCCCAGTCTCTGTCTGCCTGGAACACACTGGAAGAGCCATGCTGTTGTCTAGCCTCCAGGCGTCCTCTCTCCTCCAGGGTTTCCATATTTCCACCAGTTCCTCCCAGTGATTTGATGTTTGTGCTCAGTGGGTTATGCTGTGGACGTCTGTCCTTCACTCTTTCCTTATATGTTAATTACTGTAACTTTTACTCTGTTTCCCTAAACCAAGAACTGCTGTTACATCTACCTAACAACATCTGACAGTGACATTGGGACCATCCATTACATTTATATGCATTTATGTAATATTCCTGCCCAGAGTCCTGCCATTTTTAAGTTAATTTATTTTATTTAGTTAAGCAAATATTAGGCTTTATAATTTGATCCAACTTGAGACTTTGAATAGATGATTACACTTGTCAGGGTTCAATAAAGGGATAGAACCAAGTGAATGTTTGACGGGATTGTAGCTTGTTTACATGCTTTTCATAAAGCAGATACTTTATCATTTTGTTTCACTGATTTTCTTTCTGGTGCATTTTCTTACATCAAGAGAGTCAGGTTTTGAAAACATGGCTACTGCATAGATCAGCTCATGTTAACTGTGGTTTACCTGCTCAAGATCAAGTCCAACCTAATTCCAGGCTGGCTGGAAGAGGGTCCGCTGTTGGCAGTCGATGGCTGCTGAGGATGAGATAGTCAGGCTCCTTGAAGATCTGGCTGTTGGTGGATTGCCCAAGCCCCAGTGGACGTCCCACACCTGCAGGAATAGAAGCAGTACTAACTGGACTCCGGGACTTATTCATAACAACACAAAAGGATGTGGAACCAGGAGAGAGGCAGGGTGAGATTGAAGGAGCTGGTGATAGACAGATATAAAGGACCTTGTATGAATGTGTAAAATTTTCAAAAAATGAAGACAATATTTTTAAAGAGTGTCTTGCAGATGATATACAATTTATTACCTTTTAACTTATTATTTGGGGATATATATCCTATTTGTCTTTGAATATGTATGTATTTACATCCTATTTGTGTTTGAATATACACTATTTGCATTTGAATATATGTATATATTATATCCTATTTGTGTTTGAATATATATGTAAATGTATATCTTATTAGAGATCCTATGAGTCATTATTTTTACAATTACAAGTCATATTCTGAATTATTTTGTCTACATTTTACGAACATAGTAAATCCATACATTTGATGTAAAAAAATTTCATACCCCTTAATTCATCTTTTATTTATGCCTTCAATTCTGCAGACTCATTATGGATCTATCTCCATGTTTTGATCCATGTTGTTATTATAGTTTTATACTATACACATGTCCTAAATGATAACTGTAAATTAATTAGTGTTGTGGTTAAACGGCCACAAAGACTCTAAGTCAAGGAATTGGCTGACTTGGATGAAGAAGATTCACATGTGTCATTTAGATTACATCCTAACCAGTATGATCTAGCGGGTGAGAGAGAAAAGCAAACAGATAAAAAATGGAAGTGATTTGTCTCTGCTTGCCTGAGTCGGAAGCAGCCCGTGACCTTCCCCTCACAGGACACTGAAGCAGAGGGTGACTCTTGGAGAATGGCTGGTTTTGCTTAACAGGACCTCCTGGTTTGTTGATCAGCCATGGATGGGAGGCATGCATCTCTTGCTCCCTGGGAGGGGTGTGTGTGTGTGTGTGTGTGTGTGTGTGTGTGTGTGTGTGTGTGAACAGTCACAGGACTCTCCCTACTTTCTTTTTATTCTGTCTTACTGAACTCATGATAAGAAACACTGTGTTATCTTTAAAAACACAAAAATAAAAGCCTTGGAATTCCCATCAATAGAAACCAGGGGGGTATTTCATTCCCCTTTTTGTTCTTCAGGTCACAAATATTAGCTTAGGTTTCCGTCCCCCTAGAATAATTTTCTTATCTCTTGGAAGTCAACGGTATTTTTCTGAGATCCCTCGCTGTGACTTGGGTGGGGACCATTTGTAATGTCACCACTGTTTTCACGTCTAGTAGGAAAGGAAGCAGGGCTGGAAGATCAGCCTTCCCTTCTGTGCAGTGAGTGGGGCGGCCTCTGCGAGCCTAGAAATTTCCCAGTGTTGCCACAGAAAGTGTCTGCTGGTTCATTTCTTTGCTGGGTTTAGTCCTGCCTGGTTCCTCTTTCCTTGCTGTTATTCCTGTTAGATTGGTGAGTTGCTGCTTAATTAGTACTAATAGGAGTTCTAATTAGTTCCATTAGGAGATTTCACCTTTGGTAAACAATGCCCAGGGGAAGACCAGCGGCCCTCAGAAGTAGACCATTGCCTTTGTCCTGGGTTGATAGACATCTTCCCTGTCTTCAGAAGAACGTGGTACTGACCTCTCAGCTCAGCTGAGACCTGAAGGATGAAATACAAAGTCAAAAGCACCAGGGAGTGGGCCGGGGACAATCAGGAAGTGGGGAGGAGCAACGGGAAGTAAGCTAGGCCTAGGCAATTTTGCCTTGCAGAATATGCATGGACCTTTGTGAGCAAGAGGTGACTTTCTGAGCATTTACGACCATATCCAGCTATCTGCGACAAAAACTGCCCCAGAGAATTGCAGTTGGTGTGAAATGTCACCCTGGGAATTTCTGGAAGGAGAAGGCTCTGTTTTGGGAAGACCATCCATTTGTCCATTCAACAAATCTTCCTCAAGTACCCACTGTGTGCTCTCCTGGGTCAGGGTTGGCCCTGGTGGAAGTCCTGGTTCCAAGTATTCAGAAGCACGAGACACCATCGTGTAACACTTTGCTATGCAGGCACCAAGGTCTTTTCCCTCGCAGAAGGGGACACTTGTTGTTCTAAAGTAAGAATTTTCAATTCCTTTTGCCAAGGACTTTGTGACAGAGCAGTCAGTAGGGCAATTCCAGAGGAGCAGGCTGCTCATTTGGGTCATTTTTGGCACACTGGGCTGGTTTCCATGGCCTCCCTGGGGTGTGTGAATCTAGACAAGTAGAAGACAAAGCATCATAGATGGGAGAATCTGTAAAGGGCAAAAGAAGATAAAGAAAGGAATGTCAGGTCTTTCTGGGATGGCCAGGAAAGCAACACTCTTTAATCACGTAACACGCATGAAACACATTTCCACCGTTTGACATGTCATTATACTGGGCAAATAGCTTACCTTTGTATGTAAGTTTCTCACATGCAGGTTTCTTTCCGATCCATGTTCCTCATTGGAATGATTCCAGTAGCATGGTACAGATAATGAAGCAGACTTTGAGAGCATGGCTGAAGATCCTCATAGTCAGAACACAGCGGAGACGGGATTGAGACGATGGGCTTCTGACCACTTGCCTTATTTTTGCAGGCCATGCGATGGCTAATATTGATGGTCACCTAAGAGGCAAGCCCTGAGCATGCCTGGGACGGGTTGCCTGGATTAGGAAGGCCCACCTTGAATGTGGGCAGTAGCATTCCGTGGACCTCGGTCCTAGGCTGGTGGCCCCAGCATTCAGCATTCGCTGCTTCCTGGCTGTGGATGCAGATAGTCCCTCCCCTCCCACTGCCAGCCACCATGTTTTCTCTGCCTTGATGAAACGCATCTCCTCAACAACCAGAGAACTGCTTCTTGTCAGGTGTTTTGTCAGGGAAATGAGAAAAGTAAATAAAGCTGCCCAGTAGGAGGGTTGAACTCTCGACCTGGATGATTTTTTTTTTCATTTGTTCTCATCTCTGTGTTTCAGGCATCACTTGGCTTTGAGGACACAGCCAGACTTTGGTCATGTAGTCCTAAGTGACTGCATGTACAGGAGACTTCACGCTGCAGGCGAGGCATGTAAACTGCTGGAGGGTGGTGTAGCTGACCCATAATGGGTGGCGGGAACACAGGCCCTTCTGGGAACCGGGTCTGCTCATCAGTTTCAGCTGCCTATGTTGCTCACAGCCACTGTCAGTTCAAGTCTCCTGATGCCTACTTCCTCCTGTCTCCATCTCAGTGGAATGCCGTGTTTTTAAGGAAGGTCTAACACTTTGGAACCTGACCCTGGACAAGCAGATGAACTACTGTTGAAACCACTTCCCAGCTGAAATGTGGGAAACATTCGCCACATCTCCCGTGACTAGAAGAGATAAAATGTGTAAAAGGCTTGGCCTGAGATCATAGACAGAGAGTAAGATATGAATGTGGCTTTAAGGATCCTGTTGGGTTCTTATTCAGCATAAAGTTCCCAGGCCCATTTTGCATATTCTAATGTATAACAGGTAGCAACTTTCAGGATCTTACAATGGGCCAGGAGGGCATCACTTCCAAACACCTTTTCTCAGTTACCACAGTTCTCAACAATTCCATGAGACAGCTAAGATTACAGCGCCCATTTGCATGCAAGGAAACAGGCTACAGCACATCAGGCAACCATCTGAGCGCACATAGCTGCGAGCCGGGGAATCAGGATCTGATACTCTTGAGTCTGACTCCAGAGGACTCTGTCCTCTTGATCTCTCCATACCTTACTGTCTGTCTGTCTGAGGAGAGCAGAGTGATTCTGGAGTCAGGAGATCAGCATGGTGACCACACCCTACGTAATTATGACACAAGGTTGGTGGGTCACACTGTGGGGATTATTAGTCTGTCTCCCTAACAATGTCCTTTAGCATCCCCCCCCCCCCGCATATGGGAAAAGCCTGGGTCCTGTACTCACCGTCTGGTTACTGCCTCTTATGAGACACAGCCAGCCCCCATCAGTGGTAGGCAACAGAAGCTTCTGGGAATGAGACATTTCTTACGACCTTGCCATACCTGTCTTCTCTTTCCACACCCTTGCCTGTATTTTGATCCCACTTGGTGCTGTGGCCTTTGAGTGTCCAAGTAGTGTTTCCTTGCTCTTCATGCTGCTATTTCTCCTTAGACGGGCATCCCCTGTGTTTAACTACCCCATTCACCTAGCACATCTGAGAAAGGAGAATTGGAGAGATCGTAGGGTTCCCTGAAGTCCCTGATTCTCAGAGAAATGTTCTTCGTAGAGAAATCTGAATTCTCTTCTAATCATGACTGTTCTGGCTTTATTTCTGTTGCTATGATAAAACACCCTGAGAAAAAGTAACTCAGGGGAGAAATGGTTTATCTTTGCTCCCAATTCCAGGTATAGTCTATCAGAAGTTAGAACTTGATCAGCTAGTCACATCACATTCACAGGAAAGAGCAGGGAGAAACGAATGCATGTGTTCATTTCCTTACTTGCTTGTGATCTGCTTGACTGGCAGTTTAAGACCCTTGCCTAGGGAATAGTGCTGCCTACAGTAGAATAGGTCTTCATACATCATCCAATTAAGACAGTCCCCTACATACATGCCCACAGGTCAACCTAACGTAGATAATCCCTCATTGAAACTTTCTTCAGATGAGTCTAGGTTATGTCGAGCTAATAATTAGAGTTAACCATCACAGCAGAATTGTTTGTGGATGCATTTTTCTTGGGACACAGGGATATACTTTGCTCTCAGGACATAGCATTTACAGGTATATGGTACATGTATCTCCTAATGGATGGAAGTGACTTCAGGGGTCCTGCTAGGTCCCATAGGAGCCAGAATTCTAACACAATAATTAAGAGATTAATAAAACCCCTCGATCTGATCACATCCAATCCCAAGTAACGGCTTCTGATTATGCTAGGGCAAAGTCTAAAAGTCCTAATAAGGCCTGCAAAGACCTTATATAAATTGTTCTTCCTATATCTCCAGGGCCATATGTCCATTCCATGCTTACTCCAAGTTCTCTGATCTTCCTGATTTTCTGGTCCTCAGATGGACTGGCCCCTTCTTGTTCAGAGTCTTTGTTACTGCTATCTTCTCAGCTTATCCCCATCTCCCTGTATGACTAGATTACTTCTTTAGATTTAGTGCCAATGTCTTCAGACAGCTTTTCTTGATCCTCCAGGATAAGTGGCATCCCCTGTCATAGTACCCCAGGCAGGGAGCTAAAGAGACCCTGAGTAAATGTCTAAAGAGCAGATGCGAAGTCCTCAGTGACTATATATTATTTGATATAGGATAACCATGTTAAGGAGCAAAGCCTTCTCCACATGGGTCAGATCCAGAATTAGCAAAGCCCTCCCATGGTCCAAGTGTGAATGCTGACTGTGTACAAGTACTAGTGCTCACTGACGATTGGTCAGCGTGTGTAAAAACTAGCAACTGTGGCTTCCCCCTCCCCAGGTTTGCCTATAGAGATCTTCAATCCAGAGACCTTAACCCTACCCCCATGGTTGCATAGGTGGTGGGGCTTCATCATAGCTCACAGTCCACCTGACCCCAGCCTTTTCTCTATTCCCTCACCACCCCCAATTGGATAAAAAAAGGCTCAGCCATTCAGAACACAGCAACCCATCTTTATTTTTATTTTTATTTTTTTGCCACATAACACTATCACACTATGGTTTGGGCGAATCTATGTTTGACAGATGCCTGCAGAGTTCCTCAAAAAGAACGGAGCAGAACTACAGAACTGGGGCAGGGGAAACCCGGCTCAGGATCCAGCCCCTTTCCAAGAATAGATTTTTGTAGATTGGTTTCAGAACAACAAAGTCTATCCCCAAGAAAGAGAAACTTATTTCTCAGTAGTGGTGGATCTCTTCCTAGTGTTTTGCACACAGGGGAAAGGGGAACCGGGAGATCTCTGCTTTCCACAGACCTGGAACCTGAAACCCAGAAGGAAAGCAGCTTACTCTGATGCGCTCAGCTGGCTGACAACCAGATCCTTGGGGCTTCCAGACCAATCTCACTTCACTGTGGTGCACTGCCCTTTAATTACGACACACTGCCCTTTGGTGTGGGGCCACTGCTGGGGGTGAAACGAAATCATTAGAAAATGAATGTTTCCTGAAATATCACCTGCAATTTATTGCACTCAGAATTTCACACTGATAAATAACCTCTCTCTCATTAACATGCAGGCGCCCTACAATTAGCACTCTCATTTGCACTGTGTAAACAGCTTCTCACTGCGCCTTTTACCTCTTTGTTCAAACAAAGATTTCTGTTAGCAAAGCAACAAGGAGAAAATCAGTAGCAGGTGAGAGCTTATTTTTAATTATATTGAGATTGACTGTTGTTCTCCAAATCTTCTCTAATTCCCCCCAAGATATTTATTTGCAGACCCGAGTTTCCAATCTATGAAAGCAGCAGCCATTTCGGAGCTTTATTTACTAAATGAAAACACAAATGGCGGCAGCAGTGTCCTGGCGCGGCGCCAAGGGAGGCAGCATGGGGTGGGGGTGGGGGGGGTGATGATGCCGGATCCAGCTTTGCCCTGAGAAGCCAGGCAATCCCGGGGAAGTGCTGAGCGTGGAAGGTGCTGAAGGGCCAGCCTTCTGCCAGGTGATGGGCTCAGTGTCCTCATGGCAAAGCCCGCTCGGAAACAACTTTTCAACTCCTGCTACCTGGAGCCAAACCGATTTCATGTCCTTACTGAAAGCATCCTCACTGGTCGCCAAGGATGAGAAATGGTGTCTGCCAAGGATGAAGGGACTGGCTTGTGACATGGAATGGTCAGAATAGGTAAAGATGATCTATTTCAACTTTTCTCTGTGGTCCAGAATCTCTTTGGAAACCCTTGCCAACCGACACCCAACACAAAACCTTTGCACCTGTTACTGTTTTCCACTCTGAAATTTCTCTTCCCTGAATTGACATCATCTCTCCAGAATTTTTCACAAGTTGGGGGATTCCATTCTGGAAAAAAAAAATAAGATTCCTTTCCTACCTGACAACATTATGTGATAATATACCACTAGAGATAGGTCCGTGTCTCCCAAGCCTGCTCCAGTTTATATGGGCCAAGTTCCTTTATTTTTGGTGGGATGTGGTTTCCAGAACTCTCTGTTACTCTGGTTGTCATCTACTTTTGGATATTCTGCAGGTCTGAAAGCCCCTTTACACTGAGCTGTCAAGAAGTGAGCGCAGTACTCACAGATTCTCCCAGCGCCACCTGTTTCCTGGATGAGGACCTCCCTGCCCCTGCTCTTGAGTAGTTTGTTGACTCAGTTACATGCTAAAATAGACTCCTTCTTAAAATCCACCCGTTTTCTGTAGGAACAGAAAAGCCCTCCTACTGAGGAAACTGGCTATCACATGCAAAGCCATTTGGTTTATCATCTTTGAGCTCGTTCCATTAGTTGTTAAATAATTTGCATTTTATAAAACATTTCATTTTTCATAAAGCATTTTTGTAATAACCACAAGAGAAAGGCAAGGTTGCAGCCTTTAACCCCATCTCAAAAATGAAGAACTAGCCTTCCAGAGGTAATGACACCCATTGGCATCCAGATGTAGGCTTCCAACCCTGTTTCTGATTGAAGGGCCAGCCCTGTGTTTACTGCACAGCTGGTCTGTTTAAGGGATTCGTAGGAGGGAGGGAGGAGGGCAGATAAACAATTTCTGGGTCAATGGATCAAGGCTTTAAGTTCTCAAGTTCAGCATCGCTTACTTCCTGGCCCCTCATCGTCTGTCATTTGTCCAAAGAGTCAGGCTGATACGACCCTATCATGGCTATAAAGCTGTAGGATGAAATATTCCCCTCCTTTCATAAGCTGACCAGAGAAAGAGACACTTATCTCCAGTGTAAGATAGAGCTTGAATCTGAATTGTTTATTTTACACTGATTTTTATCCTAGGCTTAATGCCTTCTTTAACTTCTGCCTTCCTTATGTAAGCCGTAAAAAATGCTTGAGTAAAGTAGCCAATAATTGAAAGTGAAACAATTTTACCTAGAAATCTAAACCAGGAAAAGTTACTACCAGTTTTCAGTTATTTTGTGTGCAAGGTAAGAATTGAAACACGGTCTCACTCTCCTTTTCCTATCAAAGGAAGCCCTTGGTGAGAAGTCGCTGGCAGAACTGGGGTCTCTCACTGCTGTCATTAGGTAAACATTGTGAACAGCACAATGACCAAGGAGCCAGTCACCACCTGAGGTTGGGGGCCATTTAAGGGGTAAGAGGTGTGTTCTGAGAATCTAGGCTTTAGAATGTTTTTCAGACTAGCGATCTGCCACTTTAGAAAAGCTCCAGGATGGCTATTGGAAATGCAGGTGGTTTGGTTCTGCCCCAGAGGTCCATGTATTGACATCCTTGGTCTTCCTGGGACACTGAGCAGCATGGTAACTGGATAGCTCTCCTGCTCCTTTCATAAGCCGGGATACAGCTGGGATGGTGATGTTTCCACCTGACAATTAGGAGGTGAAATTTTCATCTCGCCAAGCCAGAGAATTAACCCTCTTCTTCACCAGCGAGTCGGATCTAGAGGTGTAAGCCATGCCTGCCTTACTTGGGTCCAGTTTGGCTCTTAAGCAGTTGTCTGGGGCCTTTGCAGCCTATAGGCTGATGCCACCAGGCAAAAGAGAAGTGCTTTGATTGGGGATGATTTAGAAGAGGGTCCTGTCAATCATGCGTTGGCAGATGAGGCTGAACGTAGCTCTTGCAGTGTCCTGGCCTGAGTAATGTTGCAGTTGTACAACTCTTCTGCACAACTCAATGCATCTCTGCATAACTCGACAAACGCACTCAATGCACCTCCCCATAACTCAACAAATGAATGCACCTGCTCAAGGTTTTTTTTTTTTTTATCCTGCATCTGAATGCTGAAGAGTGTCTGCACATTAGAATTAATGTCAGTCTGAGACATGATAAATACGATTTTAATGTTTCTTCTGAGAAGCTCCACTGGGGTACCATTTTATTGTCTACTGTCTCAAAGGCTTAAATCTCTTTTCGCTGCCTTCAGTTCATACGATGAAAACATGTGAAATCACTGGGATTTATATAGGCAGATTTGGCAGCTCCTTATTTTTTTTTTTAACTTGGACTGTCAGATATAAATCAACGTTACAGCACTCTTTCCAAGAATGTGTTAGAACGCGCATGTGTTGGGGGAGACGACGTAGTATTTCTATTATAATTTTGTTTGTTAGGTGTGATTTGAATTGTTTGGTTTTGTTTTCTAACATTCACAATTTGTGGTTATTTAGCTAGTTCTCCTCGGCTGCCCTTACTCATGGCTGTCAGATTCTATTTTTGCTTCCTGCCTTTATCCCAGCCCAGCCCTCCCACCCATCTTTCAAAACCTAATTTTGGTACTACTTTCTCTGAAAAGTTTTTTTTTTCTGATAGCTCTGTACCCACCTTTCCTTAGACTTTCTTAAAAATTTATTGCTAGAATCATAATAATGAGCATTTATTGTACATTTTATAGTTATTAGTGCTCTGTATCAGTTAATCTATTACAGCATGAGTTGTTCTGTTAGCTAGCTGTGTCTTGTTTTTCCAGTTCGATTGAGGTCATCATGGCAAAGTCCATATTTTGCACATCTTCATTTTTTAAAATACGATTTTATTCCTGATGGCATGCACCTAGGTCCAGACACAGGTGAACAGTCAAGGCATGGATGCACATTCCTCTGTCATCAGCGCTTTTGATAAAGACCGCTGCTTGCAAACTATCTTAAGGTTCAGCAAGTATCCTTTGATTGCATACTCCACAAAGACAACAGTCTCGTATGTCTTACTCACTGCTGCATCTCCACACTTCAGTCATTTTCTGAATTAAACTGTCCAACATTTCTTTTGACTAAATCCAATCCCGCCTGAACACATCTCCCGTGAGCTCGAGCTGTAGAGATGGGAAGGCCATCATTTCTGTCACCTGAGAAGCTTCTGAATTTGAGATAATCTGGGACTTAATCTTCTGTTTCCTCCACCAGAGCCCATTCCTCCTCTCTGGCACCTTCCGACATCAAAGCAACAAACGAGGCCAGAGGAAGACTCTGGTTCTGTGATATCACAGGGACAGCATCTTCTTCCTGGAGGAAAGCCCTAATAAAGCCTTTCATGTTCACCGTGTTTCTAACCATCCAAGTGTGTCAGGGCCCCAGGGAATTGGAAACCTTTCAATGTTCTCCTAGCACCCAGAGCCTAATGTGAAAAATTCCAGCTCCTGTGCATCTCACTTACCGGACAAGGGGAGGTTCGCTCTTGTGAATGTTCTGGGGACAAATGCCCTGAACTGGGAAGCTAGTTAGGTGTATGCGTGTTCGGGGGTGGCAGAGGGGGTGGGGGGTAAACTGCTTGTTGTGCAAGTGTGAAACCCTGAGCTTGAATTCCAGAACCCATGTAAAACTGGGTGGGGCAGCACCCACCTGGGCTCCTATAACACGAGAGCATGGTGGCCAACAGAGACTGGAGAATTCCTGGGAGCTCCTGGACCAAGTAGCCTACTTTATACAGCATTAAATAACACAGAGTGGCTGTCTCAAACAGGGTGACAGGTGAGGATTGACACCCAAAGATGTCCTCTGACTTCTACCTGTGTACCCATGCCTCTGCCCCGACACGAATACACACAGAAAAAAAAAAAACAAAAAAACATTGGGCTGGGGGAGGAATGTCCTAAATATGGAGGAATGCTTTTAAAACAATGAGAGCAGAGAAGAGTCACCATGGAAACATCTTGCCCTTCAACTTTAGTGCCGTGGGGGTGGGGGAGCTATGGTGGGAAAAGCAGGAACAAGCAGAGTCTAAAATTGTCCACTATGAAGTTTTGACAGTTGATTTATTACAAGGAAATGTGGGGCTATCCCTTCAGCCGCCGCTCAGTCACTCTGGCTTCTCTTTCTGCAGTGCACATTTCCCACCTAGGCAGAAGAAGCACTTCTAGAGAATTTTGAAGGCCTTGTGGCCTCCTCTGCTCACATACTTCCTTTTGCTTTCTACCAAACAAGACTTGATTGGTTCAATGGGGCAGCACTCCTTCAATACGGAGCCATGCCTTGGATGGCTGTCCTGTATGGGTTCAGGGCCACACTCCTCCAATATGGAGCCATGCCTTGGATGGCTGTTCTGTATGGGTTCAGGGCTCACACTCCTCCAATACGGAGCCATGCCTTGGATGGCTGTCCTGTATGGGTTCAGGGCCACACTCCTTCAATAGGGAGCCATGCCTTGGATGATTGTGCAGTACGGGTTCAGCTCCTGTAAGAACTTCCCCGGGGCCCTGGTGATAAGGACAGCTGGAATGATTTTAATCCAAGTGTATCCAGAGGGGATCAGCCATAGGAACCGGTGAGGGTAGCTTCCCTTGGAAGGAGTTTGGCAAATGTTTGTGGTTTTTTGGGCTGTCTTTTTATGCATTCAGCCCAAGATCTACTAGAGGTTTGGGAGCAAAGAGAGAGTGGCAGGCTGTGGGAGGAACAGAGAGGAGGCCAGGGACAGCTTCTTGGAACAGATGAGGGGTTTACTTTGGGAAGGAATGGGTTTTAGGCAAGTCATCCAGAAACTGGAAGGAGATATTGTCTTTAGTAGGAAGCAGCCACCCTCTACCATTCCCACCAGTTAGCGATGGGCTACAGATGCTTCCATTCTAAGTCAAAGGCCCAGAGCAGAACGCTTAGAGCAGTGGTTCTCAACCTGTGGGTCTCAACCCTTTTGACAAGCTTCTATCTCAAAAAAAAATTTACATTACAATGCAAAACCATAGGAAATTTATAGTTATGAAGTAGCAACAATGTGATTTTATGGTTGGGGGTCACCACCACGTGAAGAACCAAATTAGAGGGTCACAGCATTAGGAAGGTTGAGAACCACTGGGTCAAAGGATTGCATGTCAATGAGGATTCCCAGGGAGGATTTAATCCAGCTGATAATGCTGATGAAAACCACCAGAGGGTCCAAATCCCTGACCCGTGAGATACACTCAAAAGCCCTCCATACTTTCAAAAGCCGCCATGGAGGAAGGCAGTCTGATTTCTTCCATAATTCTTAGGTAGGTGGGCTAAGAACTAAAGAAGGGAGGATGTATAGAATCAGATCTCAGCTCAGGAGCATGGATCCCCTACAGTGTAATCTGCTCAAAGTTGGCCTCCAAGTGCTGTACACTCCCCACTCCTAGAAATGTTAGAAAAAGGCTAGTAGACACCCACTAGTGACACCGGGGGAGGAAAGTCTCTCACAAGTAACAGTAGGAAAGATTAAAGTGTTCTCTTTTATCTATGGTTTCTTCTGCAAAAGCTTAACAGTGGTATGCTGTTCCCATTATGGCAGACCTTTCCCTCTGGGAGTAATCACTCCCCTTCAACATCGGAAGACTGAGCCAGGTACCTTCCGTGGTCTGCTGGGCTCTGGCACTCTGAGCTTTGCCTTACTACCCAGGTAGTTTGTCACTCTGGTTTCTTGGAGCACGCCTAGGTGATGTGGCATGTTCTTTGAGCCCCCTAATTTGTGTTCTCAGAGAGAAGAGAAAGAGAATATTCGATATTGCTTCCCATGACCTTGAGTGTACAGATCAAAGGTCATGGAGCCTTTTCTTGACTGTTTTACATCTTGGGACTGGTCAGTGTGCTTCAGAGGCCTCAAGATGGGATGGGGCTCAGGAGACATGGTCGCACTGGATGGAAAGAGAGATGAGGCTCGGAGGAAGAGGGTTACGATCAGCTGAGCTCTCGTCGTTCCAGGAGGTCTGCCCTCATCATTTCTACACACCCCTAATGGGAAGTTACAGGAGCAGCCACACCTGGGATCAGGAAGGGGAAAGAGTGAGTACCAGGGGCTGATGGGGAACAAAAGCTCCTATGTGTTTATTTAATAATAATAATAAAAAGTCCTATGGGGAGGACAGCTCTAAAGTTGTGGCTATGAGATGGTGGCCCATGAGTGACATACTGTACATGTTTTGGAATAATGATAAAGCTACTTGTTTAGTGCCTTTAACAGCTTGTGAGGGTTAGGCTGGCTTATTAAACCCTAGTGGCTACTTAGCAAAGGTCTCTGCTAAAACTCAGGATGCTGGATAACCCTTATATCTTGAAGTTAGGCTGGCTTCCTCTTCAGTCTGGCTTGGCTGGTGCATTGACAGGCCTCCAAAAGTCCCATGTTCAAACCCTTTTTCTCCAAACCACTGAGGGGCATGTCATCGGTCACTTAGTCACTGGCTGCAGACTCTGGGCACTTTTTCTTTTCCCCTGTGGAAGCAGCAGGGCAGCCAACAGCAAGGGCTCAGGCGCCTCTCCACCTGGTTTTCCTTCCTACAGTTGGTGAGGCCTCGCATAAATGACCTTCAACTCTGGATTCCTCTGTAGGCTCCTCAATGTGCACTGGGCTCTCTCTGCATCTGGACAGTTCAATTCTTATGAGGATTAAATGAATCATTGTAAGGTACTTGGGACAGCACCCAGCACAGTGTATGTACTCGGTTGTCTATTACTGTCATAGGGGACTTTTTCCCATTTCTGTAAAATAGCAGTTGCGTGGCCCACTTATAGCATGGGGGGGGGCGTGTTAAATTAAATAAAGTGATATGAAACCTAGGACAACCTCCGGTATCTGCTCATTCTCTCCATTATAATAACCCGACCTAAGCTTCATTTGTCCCTTGAGAGTTTCTGTAGCTTACTACTGATAGCATTGATACAACACCAATCACTCTGTTATTACACATGCATATGTATTCAGTCTATATATAACATACATTGGCTGTGTATGAAGTATGTACATATACATCCATACCATGAGTGTACTATTTTTAAGGTATGTGTGTGTGTGCCCAGGGAGGCCAGAAGTGGGCTTCTGATCCCCTGGGGCTGGAGTTACAGACAGTTGTGAGCTTCCCAACATGGGTATTTGGAACCCAACTCTAGTCTTCTGCAAGAACAGCAACCCTTTTAGCAGCTGAGCCATCTTTCCAGCTTGTGTGTCTGTAACAGTTAGCATCTCTGGGAGGGAGGGGATATTTGTTATTAATTTTTCAGTCACTGGCTCATGACTCCATCCCAGGCACAGCTGATAGGCAGGCCAGGCAGCAACTGTGAGCACAGCCTCCTGAGAGAGACAAGCGGGGGCCTGCTCCTCTGCCTGCCTCATGGCAGCCTCCATGTGGACAGACTACTTTCCCCCTTTCCCCAGGCACGAGCAGTGCCCTCCAAAGAAGGCTGGATGAGGAGCAACCAAGCTGATTGAGCAGAAAGCATCAACTCCACCAATTTTGCCTGATAATGAAAGTTTGCAGACATTTGCTAACTTTCACGATTATCTTAGGAACACAGAGGTCTCAGTGTTCTCTCTGGCTCCTGTTTGGGTTTGGTTTCATATGACTGTGATAGTTGCTGGATACTTGCTAACCCTGACAATGGTAGCTCACAGACAGGTGTTAGCCTTCCTGGTTATCCTAGAACACACAGACTTCATTGCTCTGGTTTTATATTGTTTGTGTTTGAGTTTGTTGTTGTTGAAAAGAAGGTCCCATTCTACAGTCAGTGCTGGATGGGAACTCACTGTGTAGCCCAGGCTGGCCTCGAAGTCACTGCAATTCTCACAATTCAGTCTCCTGTGTCTTAGAACTTCAGGAGGAACCACCATGCCTGCTGATGCTCTTAAAACACTTTAGTTTCTTTATTCCTTTAAAGATATATGCTGTAGGTGGACATGGTGTAGGATTTTCCCATTTTCAGACTGACCTTTAATTGCTTCCAGAAAGTCTGGACTGAAGTGGGAAGCTCTGTGAAGCAGGGCAGGGAGAAGAGAGCCTTCCTCTATTTTCAATAACAAATCAGATGGGTCACGACACCGAGAAAGGAACAGCCTTTCCTAGCATGTCTTTGTTGAAATTGAAGAAACGAAATGAACACTGACGGAGATTCATGATGTCACTCTGTCATCTGCTGTCCCCAGATACCACTTCCTCTTGGTGATGGCATGTGGAGCCAGCACAGAGAGGCAGCTCCATCCCTCACTGAGGGATTGTGGGCTCTCAGCTGTTCACTTGGGAGAGCGTCACACCAGTCACACCTGGGGCAAATGGACACAGTGTTAGAAACCCTGGAAGACACCAGCAGAAAGGCCTAATTAATGTAACACCCACCTCATCACCGCTGCATACAGGAAGTTCAAATACATTACATAAATATAGATGGTTGGGGCCATATTTGTGCTAGGAATTATTTGTTTATTTGAGACAGAGTCTCCCTATGTAACCCAGGCTGACTTTAAACTTTCTATGCATTCCAGGCTAGTCTAGAACTTGCGATCCTACATATATGCATGGCCCAACCTGGCTCCTAGATGCTGTGGAGAGTCAAGAGGCCATGCAGTGGGGGTGGGGCTGCAAAGATTTATTTGATTTAAGAGTAGTGTCAGGAACATCTATAATCTAGGGGGAAGACAGAAGCTTTGCTAAGTCATTGGAAATCTGTAAAGTGGTGCATAATTAAGCCAGGGAAGAGTCAGCAAGGAATTATGGGACTAAGGGAGGGGGCCTCTTAGGTGGAGAGGATCAACACGTTTAATGAAACCAGAAGGTCCAAGTGTACAGGTTCCGCTTTGCTGATTGCAGTGTCTTTCACAGTAGTCAAGATATGGGTCATCTGCCCCTGGAGGACTGGGTAGAGACAGTGTGGCATATGTACATGGTGGAGTACTATACAGCCTTGAAAAAGTAGGGAGTCTTGACATTTGCCATATCGCCCACAAGCCTGGAGTTGATCACATTAAGAAAAGTAAGTTAGGCACAGAATAATAGACACCACGTGATCTTATCCGTGAAATCTATAAAATGTTGAACTCTCAGAAGCAGAATATAACGGTTACCTGAAGCAAGCATGAGGAGCTTGAGAAGATGTTGATCAGAGGTGACTGCATTTCAGGCAGAGAGGAGCTAGGATCTGTGTACTTTGGGGGCTCCAGCTGGCAGACTATATCTTGAACACCGGCAAGAGTGTGGGTGTACAGTGTGCTCATCACAGAAAGAGATAAGCATGGGAGGTGATAGGTATATTTATTGGCTCTTCTTAGTCACTCCAAAATGTATGATATGGCAAAATGTCATAACGCGCACCGCAAGTATCAACATTGACCTGTCAGTTAAATTCTGTTGTTGCTGTGTGCCGCACATCAAGCAAGCTACATACGCTTGCTTCTTCTGTTAAAAATGCCAATGAGAACAAAACTACCTTTGACAGCTGTCGGCTCAGCTGAATTTTGGGCAGTTTGAATATCTCACCCGTGTTCAATGGTAAGCCACAGTCGAGATGAAGACCAGACTCAAGGCCAAGTGGTTGCCAAAGGCTTGCCAGTTTCTTCTCCACTGGAGATAGGGAGGGGGCAGCTTTAGAATGGAGCGTGGCAATTTTCAATAGGTGTTAGAAAGGAGAGCAGAGGGACAGAAGGCTCTGCATCCCCAGGAAAGGACGGTGTGGCATGAAATGCTTCCTGATGGCACATTTGTGATACAGAGAGTCAGCCAGAGGAGCTCAGAAGTGGAGGGGACCAGGGAGAAGGTAACCAGGGGACACGGAACCTTGGAGAAGTAGGAGACATGTGGTGAATTATTATTGTGTGTGTGTGTGTGTGTGTGTGTGTGTGTGTGTGTGTGTGTTTTGACACTGCCTGTGCTGGCCTCAAACTTGCTATGTAGTTAAGGTGATTTTGAACCTTTGTGCCCCCTGCCTCCACCTCCAGAGTGCTGGGATTATCATCGTGTGCCACTGTGCCTGGCATGTTTGATTTCTTTTTGAGCTCTATTGCTCTGTGGTGAATATGGTGACACTGGAAGAGTCTACATTTCCATCTCATTGACCAATCTGAAAGTTACCCCCTCCACCTCCATATTCCCCAGCGTTTCAGGTGATGGGTGAGCTGGATTTAATCACTCCGCAGTGTGTCTGTCAGTTTGTACCTCATAAATACACATGACTTATAACTTGTCGCCACATAAAAACACCATTCTGCTAGAACTTTGCTTTTCTCTCTGGCCCCATCCATGGCGTCCACTATTTCATGAGAAACAACAGTAGTAAATGCATGTGCACTTTCTCTGAAACAGACCCTGGGCCAATCGTTAGGAGGTTCAGGTTCTTAAGATAAAAACAACAACAACAACAAAATCCAGAAAACAAAACCACAGGAGCAGGAATAATCCCTGTGAAATGTGTGAACCATTCACAGCTCCCCGCTGCCTGACATGGCATTGCTGTGTTCTGAGTCATGATTACTGTGGCTAAAAGGGAATGACAAGACTGGGAGAAAATACTGATGTCTCTGGACTGGGGTTCCAAAGACCTGAGTACACTCACAACTCCTATGCTTCCTGACACTGTGACTTAGGGAAGTCCATCAATTCTCTGGACCCTAGTCTTTCTGTAAGGGTTCATCAGGAATTCAGGTTTAGCTCATATAGTTTTGACCGTCAAGACAGACTCGTTGAAGGGCTTTGCTAAATTCACTTAAATATTTGTTTATTACTTATCTTGTGTGTGGGTACCTTGTCTGCACATGTGTGTGTGAACAGCATGTATATGCCTGCTGTCCTCGGAGACCAGAAGAGGCATCAGATCCCTACGGCCGTGGTTACAGATGGTTATGAACCATCATGTGGGAGCTGGGAATTGAACCTGGGACCTCTGGAAGTGTAGTCAGTTCTCTTAACCACTGAGCTAGCTCTCCATTCCCAGTTCATTTTGTTTATATAGAGAATATCTCTTCTGACTTTTCGGCTGGTACAGAGCAAGGTTGCAGGGGAGGAGCGGGGGAGAAGGGAGAAGAGGAGGGGAGGAGTTGAACCTGTGGTGTGTGTTTCAAGGCAGCCTAACATAACCTGGTGGCCAGGTAAGTGTGCCACGGAATCCCAGACCAGAAGCTTTTAAAGGCTTTGCCTATGAATAGAAGTGACACTGTGGACTGTGATTGTTTAGTCAGCTCTAAATAGTGAGGATAAGATCTGACTGGTAAATTCTGGACAATTGGCCAATGGATTTGTGTGAGCTTAATACAAGCATTTAGGCAGCTCAATGATCATTGCATCCCCTCCCTTCTGTGTTCATAATAAACCAACTGTAAATAAGCAAATTAGATTGGTTCTAGGAATCCCTGCGCTTTCGCACGACACAGAAGAGCCTTAAGTTCAAATCCCACCTCTGACACTAATGCCCTGTGTTGCTATGGACAAGCACTAGCCTCTTCGTGCCTGAACTTTCTTAGTGGTGAAATGAGGAAGTCAGATAAGATGCGCTTTCCTTTATCAGTTTTGATTGCATTTCTTACCACTGACCTCATACTTGGAAAGGCTCACTATAGGCATCACACAACGCTCGGCCTTGCCTGGGGAGTTTCATTTATCTGAGCTGTTCACCATTTCTGGCCAGAACCTCTGTTCCCAGTGAAATGTGTTGGGGCACCACACCGAGATAATGTGACTCCCAACTAAGCAGAAGCAGTGCACAGAGTGACCTCAGAGATTTCTGAATTGGTCACAAAAGGCTGAGGAGAGCCGGTGGGCCCAAAGTGCCCAAAGAGCAAGCAGATATGGGTTTAGATGCACATGGTCCCTTAGACAGCATTGCAGTCTTGGCCGACCTGCTTCTGAGATGCATTCTCATTCTTTAAATGAAGATAATCCCAGAGCGGAATCTGCCCTGATTTTCATGTAGCTCTTTCTCTAGGAATTAAATTAAACAATACATTTGGAAATCTGTCCGAAACTGTACCACCTGATAGATGTATAGTTAGTTATTCCTAACACTATGGACTCCAGTTCCATGAGGTTTTGTACTGTTTGATTACAATCTGCAGCCTTTCAGACTGAAATTTCAATCTTCCCCAACCCTGTCCCACCCCAGTCTCTGTCACCTGCTGATTTCTGTGCTCACAATGATCCCTTCACTAATATGGGAAATAAAATGAAACCAGACCAACTTAACCATTCTTCAGGTGTGTCATCACCACTGCCTGGTTCTAAAATATAAAGGTACCGAGCCACATGGCCAACATAGACAAGAATTATGGGCTAATATAAGAATTAGTTAATAAGAAGAGCCTGAGATACTGGGCCAATCAATTTATAATTGATGTAGACCTCTGTGTGATTCTTTGGGACTGAATGACTGCAGGACTAGGTGGGACAGTCAACATGTATGTACCACAAAGAAGCTTTTAAACCTAGTGAACTATTACTTTGAGATTCTAATGACTCTTGTCCTGCACAATTAATTTCATTTCAGGATGTTAACGGATATCCCCAGTCTTCTTGCTCAAATAAGACATTTCTAGACTGGAGAGGGATTAAAAACATTTTTTCCAAACTCTCAAGGAACTAAGTTTTCATGATCATAGAGCTGAATTCTACTTCTGGGAGACTAAGAACAAGCCAGCAAAGCACATGATATGTAACAAGGTGTTGCGTGGAGTAGGGCAATTGTAGAAAAAGCAAGATAGAGTTCAGAAGGAGACACTGCAGTATGAGCCAGGGGTAAGCTCCACCAGGAGGTGACCTTCAGACAGATACCTGAAGGTGTGAGGAAGGGAGCCCAGGAGCTGGTCTTGCTTGGATAAGATGCCTGAGCATTCTAGAGGATATTTTAGTCAAAGACCTAGGTATGGTTCCTTCTTCCTACAATAGGCAATGTTGTCTTTAAATTATGGGACAGTAATGTAGAGAGACACGGAGTCTCTGAAGCTTTCTTTACCAAAAGCGTAAGCCAGGACCTGGGGAGATGGCTGAGCAGGTAAGAGTTTTTTTCTGAGCAAGCATGCAAACATGAGTTCAAATCATCAGGCCCTCCATAAAAAGTTGGGTTTGGCAACACATGTCTGTGACCCCAGCACTATGGAAAACAGAGAGAGGAAGCTGGAGGGACTTGCTGGCTGCCAACCTAGCCCCAGGTGCAGTGAGACACTGTCTCAAAGAAATAAGGCAGAAAGTGACAGGGCAGGACACCTATGTCCTCTCCTGCCCTCCCTACATGCATACACACATATGCGCCATATGCATTGACACATACAACACATATGCACATGTGTACACACACAGAGGAAGCCTAAGTCTGCTGTGTTCATACTAATCTAGAGCACGGGTCTGGGACTTAGGTTCTATTTTTACCATAAAATATCCCCCCACTTTTTTCCCCAGAAAGTTAGTTACCCCTCTTCATGGTTTATCTTCTGCCCATGAAGTACTAACAACCCCATGGATTTCACTCCTCTCTGTTCAACAAACTCAGGTTTGCTGATCACCTAGGACCCTTCCCAGTAATTGGTGGATGAGCTGATCTCCAGAATGCTTGCTTTTCTTCTATCTGAGGTAAATCCTCTGTGCATGTCACTTAAGGGCAGGAAACAGGAAGTGCTCTGCTTCTGGTCCTGTTTCTTAGATAAAGAAGGAAGTGGGATAGTGTGCTGTGGGGTTGGAAGACCCACCATCTCATCTCCACACACAGCGATGGGCTGTTGTCTCCCTTTGATGCCTCTGTTTTAAGAATCTTGGTGAGTTTTCTTAGGCATGTCTTGTTTCCTCCTTACAGAGTTTCCCTTAGCTGGCCACTTCTCTCTATTCTTTCTGGTATCTTCTTCAGAGAATCATTTCCTGGCCTTGCTTTTGTCTTCTCTCCCATACTTGTTATTTTGTTCATTACCGTTGCAAAATACCTGAGGAAAGCCATCCAGGACTCAAGGCTTGTTTTGGTTCGCAGTTCCAGAGGACAGTCTGTCACTGTGGGGAAGGCACGGTGACAGGGCTGCGAGGCCGCTATCCACATCACATCCACTGTCAAGAAGCAGAGTGGTAAGTGTTGGTGCCCAGTTCACCTTTCTCCTTTTTATTCAGTCCAGAACCCCAGCTCAAGGAATGGTGCCACCCACTGTTAGGGTGAGCCTTCCATCTCCAATAGACTCAATAAACTTTTCATCTCTAGAAACTTCCTCTGAAGCATGCCCAGATGTTCCATGGGTGTCTGTAAATTCTAGCAAGATGACAGTATTAACCATCGCACCTTCCCAGTTCTGTCACTCAATTCTCCCTGCCAACTTCATTTTTTGTTCATAGCATCTAACCCATGAGCCTCCATCGTCAAGTCCCAGGTCACTATTTTCAGTAAAATCTCCTTTTGCTCACCTTCTTCCCCACAGGATGCGTGTGTTTCTGTGCAACCCCTTTATTTGTCTTAGTCTATTTGGGATGTTGTAGCTAAAAACCTGAGGCCAGGTAATTTGCAAACAACAGAAACATACTTGACTTAGATCAGGAAAATCTTAGATTAAGGAGCCAGTGGGTTTGGTTCCACGCAGAAGGTGGATTCATGCTGCATCCTTACACTGTAGAAGGCAAATGTGCTCCCTCCCTACTGCCAAGGGCCCAGCCATTCCTTAAGACTTGGCCATTCACAAGGGCTTGGCCATTGAGACTTAGGTTTCAGCATGGGAATTTGGGGAAGACACAAACATCCACACAATAACATCTTGCCTACTGTGTACACACAGGGAATAAATCTTCTGAGAGCTTTTTAGGTCTACCAGGATAGCTTATGTTTAGGGACTTTTAAAAATACGTCGGATAAACTAAAATTTTTACCTTTTAGAACAAATTAGTACTAGAAGGCCTTCTTCTAGTGAATCACATTCTGGAGAAATCTGGCATTGAAGTATAATTAACATTCTGGTTGCCCCCAGTTTCTATGGAGATGAATCTAGTCCCTTGGGGAAGCACTGATGGATATGTAATCTTGAAGATAAGTAACTGACAGGTAAAAAAAATTCCTTTCTCATTCTGCATTAATTATTCATCAAACACTGTGAATTTCTGTTTAGAAATTGGACCAACCAGATGAGTCTTCCCTGGTCCACTTCTTATAATCAGATTCTTCTAAGAATGCTGAGCATCTGAGGCTATTTGGTCTAGCTTGGCATGTGTTTGTGTAAGGTCACAGAAGAAGGAATAGAGACCAGACACCTTGGAGGCTACAGGAACAAAAAAACATAGACTGTGTCACACTTCCCAGTCACCAGCATTCTCTCATATTCTCCTAGAACATGAGTTTAGTAAGACCACAGACTTTACCTGTCTTTTCCCCTATGGTATCCCCAACACCATAACAGAGTTAGACAGTAAGCAAATCTATGAATAAATCAGTGAAGTTCAGGTCTGGGGGTGGCAGAGACCATCAGAATGAACTTCAGAAGGCTCACCTGGGTGATCCTAGCTGGATTTTTCAGAGATTGCTGATCTCACCCTGGTGCACGGCTGAAAGAGTTCACACAGCCAGTCAAGGAAGGCAGGCTGCTGGAAGAGGAACCCGAGCACACTCCCTGGTAGATATGTCTTGGCAGCATTTAAAAGATTCACCTTTGCAGACACTACCTGCTGTGGGACAATGGCCTTGTATTGTTTTAGTAAAATGTTGATTCAGTTTCTGCTCTTTCATTTGTCAACTGCGAGCCTCTTGGGAGACCAATGACATCTAATGTCCTGCTTGCTATACATAAGGGAGCCCTGAGTACTGTGGGATGATAAGGCACCAAAAGGAGACATGGTCACAGCCTAGGACACTGCCCATTCTGAAACAGCTAAGAAGACAAGAACAGGGACAGCACCAAAGGATACCAGTTAGCAAGGTCAGCAAAGGTTTGCAAAGTAGCCATGATTAAATTGGCTCTGATATTAGGGCTTTGCAGGTGACAAAGAGCTTTCTAAGTAGAAGAAAGAGCATAGGCTCATATGAAACATATGAGAAACAGTGTATCTCAGAGAGATGAAGAGGCCTGAATATTTGGTGAAAGTAAGTGGGAGTTGTCATAGCTTAGGAGGGAAGTCATGGATGTTGACGAGTTATGCAGAAGTCACCTCTGCAATGGTTTTAAGCCAAGTTAAATAATTTGAGCTTTCTCCCATCCAAGTACTAACCAGGCCCGACCCTGCTTAGCTTCCGAGATCAGACGAGATCGGGCGCGTTCAGGGTGGCCACGTTGGAACTGAGCTCCCAAGGCCCAGTTGAAGAGCAGAAGGAGGGAGAAGATGAACACAGAAGTCAGAACCGCAAGGGATTCGTCCACCCATTGAGATGGTGTGCCTGATCTAGTGGGAGCTCACCAAGGCCAGCTAGCTGGACTGGGACTGAACGAGCATGTGATTGAAACAGACTCTCTGACTATGACTGACAATGGGGACTGACTGAGAAGCCAATGATAATGGCACTGGGATTTGATTCTACTGCATGTACTGGCTTTTTGGGATCCTAGTCAGTTGGGATTCACACCTTTCTAGGCCTGAATGGAGACGAGAGGGCCTTGGGCTTCCCACAGGGCAGGGTAACCTGCCCTCTCTTAGGACTGGAGGGGAAAAGGGGAGGGGGAGTGGGGAAGC